>CAUYON010011287.1:0-25982 GCA_963573935.1 Arctocebus calabarensis
ATCGAGTTTGTTGCAAGTCCAGTGGACATTTTTAATCCTTTCACCACTGTGGAAATTGGAATTTGATCACAAGTTTCTGAGTGAGTTTACTTTGGTGGTAGAGCATTGTGCTGATCATTGTGGAGGATGGGTCTGAGAATATTGGAGACCTGGTTTAGTTATGGCAAATTTCTTCAACATGTGAATGTCATTAAAGTATTTAATTTCTCCATCATAAATGAAACTCAGTTTAGCTGGATACAGGATCCTGGGTTGAAAGTTATTTTGATTTGGAGGTTAAAGGTTGATGACCATCCTCTTCTAGCTTGGAAAGTTTCAGCAGAGATATCTGCAGTCATTCTAATATTCTTACCCTTATAGGTTATGATTTTCTTACGTCTGGAAGCTTGCAGAATTTTCTCCTTCATATTAACTTTGGTGAAGTTAATTATAATGTGTCTAGGAGATGTTTTATTTGGATTGAGTCATGCTGGGGTTCTGAAACTATCTGCTATCTGGATTTCAGAATTTCTTGCCATGTTTCGGAAGTTCTCCTTTATCATCTCTTGGAGTAGATCATCTGGGCATTTCAAAGCAACCTTTTCTCCTTCAGGAATCCCTATAAGGTGAATGTTTGCTCTTTTGTGTGGTCCCACAAGTCTCTCAGGGAATGGTCCATTTTTGCTCTCCACTTCTCTTTAAGCATTTGGGAGCATTCAAAAGCTTTGTCTTCAATGTCAGAGATCCTTTCTTCTGCCTGCTCCATTTTGTTACTGAGGGATTCTACTATTATTTCTCAGAGCTTTGAGGGCTGCAAGTTCTTGCCTTGAAGTGTAAAATCTTTGGTGATTTTGTCTTTGATTCATTGAATCATTGAAAGAAATTTTGAATTAACTCCTTGAAATTCTAATTCCATGTTTTCCTCCATTCTGTTGATCTTTTTGCTATCCAAATTCTGAACTCAATTTCTGACATTTCATTTGTTTATGAATGGGATCATCTGGTGTGTCTCTTTTGTCATTTCATGGGGGAGTTGATCTACTCTGATTATTCATGTTGCCAGAGTTTCTCCACTGAGTTGTGGTTAACTAGCCCTTTGCCAAGGATCTGGGACTGGTGACTTTACCTTTCCCCCCTACAGCTTTGCAAAGGACCCATTTATATGACAGTCTGAGGCTCTGGGGACCTGCTTGGTGTGGTAGGGATAGGTGGCTCTGTCTTATACTCAGCTTGTCTTTGTCTGATCCTAGTGGATCAGTGACTCTGATTTGAAGTCTCAGTTAAAATTTGCTTCCTTGGAGTCGGCGCTTGCTTCAGCAGAGCGGATGTGCATTTACCACTCATCTCTCTCAGCTCAGCTCCCAGTCTTCAGCTTTATTGGGTTATTATCCTTCCCTCTGGATGGGAGCATCTGTTAAAAGCTGGCTCCAGTCAACCATCTTACCCCGCCTCCTGATTCCCACTTTTCCAACACCATTTTCTACTGTTAGACATTCATATTTGTCTGTGAATTTACCCTGAGAGCAGAGCAGGTCCTGTGCCCAGTGGCTGTGGACAGTGCTGGCTCCCAGCTGCTGGGCTACAGTGGGGACCAAGACCAAGTGCAGGGTGCAGGCCACAGCCTCAAGGCTGTGTTCCATTTCACAGGGCTACTTTCAGGTAATTGTCTTGAGATAGCTCCCTAGGTGTTTCTGATACATATCTAGGATTAAGAATTACTGATATAAAGTGTGATGCTCCCTCTGACTGTAAGCATTTCAAGTTCTTTGATAGAAGTGGTATATCCTTTCAGTTGAGCATAGTCTCTGGAGTCAGATTATTTGAGTGAACATTTCATTTAAGATGGGGATAATTATAGTACTTACCTTGTTAAAGTCATAAGGATTATATGAAATTAAGCATTTCAAGTATTTAGCACAAAATAGTAAAGTTTTAATCAATGTTTTTTCTGTATTTCATTCTCTTTTTTATATTCCTGTTCCTCTTTCTTTATATAATTATCCCAGGGAGTAATAATAGTTATTCTCTATAAATAGCAATGTCCAAAAGAACTTTCTATGATATAGAAATGTTCTTCTAAGCTGTCCCATCCAGGAGTGTCCAGCCTTTTGGCTTCTCTGTATCACATTGGAAGAAGAGTTGTCTTGGGGCACATATTAAATACACAAGCACTAATGAAAGTTGATGAGCAAAACAAGAAAGCTTCCTACATAATTTTTGTGATACCTGGTGCTACAGAAAAGCACAAAAGATATCACATAATCTGCATGCAGCCCACGGACCACAGTTTGGACACCCCTATAGCTGAAACAACTTGGCTATTGAGTATTTGGAATGTGGCTACTGTTCATGAGTAATTGGATTTTAAATTTCATTTAATTTTAATTAACTTAAATTTATATAGTCATATGTAGTTGATGACCACAGGATGATACAGCACAGCCTAATAGTATCAAAATCACAAATTTAGAACAATACCCTGGACATTCCTGCCTTCCCCTTCTGGCTGGTCACTTCATCAATATAATTACATCTAAAAAATTTTGATCCTTTTTACACAGTCCCAAATTGAGGAACCAAACTTGCATCCATTATTTTTATAACAAGATTTAGTTATTTGTTGGCTTTGAATCAATTTTTGTAATCCTCATTGATTTTTTTTCCTCTAGTTCACATTTTTTACTAAATTTAATTTAACAATTAACAAACTGTATGCTAGGAAATGTACTATTTGTCATGGGATATAAAGAGAGATAAGAGAGATAAGCCAGCATCATGCCCTCAAAGGTCCTCTATTCTAGTATAAATGCATCATGACACTTTGTAATGGAAATATCCAGGGAATCTAAGTCTCTACCTTGCATGCTTCCACCTAGCAGGTTACTTTGAATGAGTCATTTACGTTTTCTCCATTTGTATAGTGATATGGGCAAAAATAAAGAAATTTATGGGCAGAAGAGACCTTATAATTGTCCTAATCCACTGACAGTCTGCTTTATTGATGCTATTAGGAAGAACATGATAGAAAACTTAAGATGCCAAACAGTGACTGTGAGTGTAGGATTTTCTGTAGTAACAGAATGTTTGATGAGGATTCAGAGACCCCAAGGATATTTTCAGGGGCTGAACTTAGAGTGAGATTCTCAAGTACAGGTGTAGCTCCTAAGACTGGAAGGGAAGCTGAGAGGTAATACAGTTAAGAGCCCTCTCATCTAATCTGCCCAGCCAATATTAATCAGGCTGCCTAATTAATTTATAGTTATCATTGGGAATTTTACAAGGGAATCTGGCCACAGGCATTTAGCTGATCTTAAGAATTGGCACATCGTAGTTCCAGAAAAAAGAGAAGATGGCCTCTGTGATTATGAGGGAATACTTTTCTCTGGGCCCATTACCTTCCATAAACAGAGGTAGTTTTGAATTGTTTAAATTGCTATGTTTGTGAAGGAACCTAAAAGAAGGATTTTTCTCCCCTATAGAGAAATGAGGCATTTAGGGTCTCTTTCTAAGATGCTGAGAGATTTAAGAAATATTGGAGGACAATGAAGGTCTTTGCAATGGCACCGAAATGAGCAGAATTGGCACTGCGGTCTGTTTGTGCACAACTTTTTTCCTTATGGGGTGAATTTATCACCATGTAATACATATTCCCCCCAAGGGACATATTTGAACCAAAGAAATACCACTCACATATTTTAAAGTATGAATATATTTTCCCTACTCAAGGAGAGTTTATGTAAAAAAAAAAAAAAGAGAGAGAGAGAGAGAGAAGAAGAAGTAGAAAGAAATATCAGTTTCTATTAATTATGCAGAGCAGCTCCAGTTTGCTCCAATTCTCTTAGGACTGCTGCTATCCTCCAGTGAAAAAGGCAGGCTCCTTTAAAAAGTTGTATTAATTCTTTCAGGTCTCTAGGGTGCTATCCAGCAAGTTAAAATCTTTTGTACCAGACACTTCCCTCTGCTTTTCACACCAGTGGGAGCCACTGGAATAAAACTGACGACATCAGGGTAACCATCTGAATTCCCAGAAACCTGTTTTGCCTTCACATTCTTACTGCTATTTTTATACGTTTTTAAGGCCCAGAGCAGTTCTTCAGTCATCATGCCTCACACAGCGGGCACCATGCCCTGACTTTGCAGGCTGCTTGTTAGGGACATTACTCAGATCGGAGTCCAGAATAAGGCAGGCTCTTATTTACAGTTTAAATTGATGATCATCCATTGCCTCTTTCTCTGAAAGCCTGCTTTAAATTATAGCAGATTTCCTTGGATAGGTCTCTTTTAGTAAAAATTGTAATCTTAGCATATGTCAGTCTAAGAAACCATCACTAACTAAAAGCCTTACGAAGCCTACTCTTAGATGTTATCCTAGCTCATTCATCATCTCTCTCTGAAGGAACCCTGCACCTGATCTCTGATGTATAAGCTTGGCCCAAAAGAACAAAGCTGAATGGGTCCTCCTGCCACAGGAGAGATAGGCTAGCTATCTGTCACTGCCTCCCAACGGGGGCTCAGTTCAGGATAAATCCCAAGGCTTGTCTGTGTATCAGAGCTTTACTGGCCACATGCATACACTATGCTATAAGAAATTAGTATTTAACCTGTGCCTGAAAGGAACAGTTGGGATGCAGAGGGTGATGGAAGAACTAAAAGAAATATAGCAAAGGAAAAAAAATGTTGAAATCTCCTGCAGCCTCACTCTTAAATTCTGAGTTTATTGTTATTTTGTCTAAAAAGAATACTTCCATGTACTCTGTGTGTTATGCATCAGTGATACCTTCCCATCACCTCCAACTAATCAACCCTCTGGTTCTCCCTCCATGAAACGTCGTATAACACCTTCAAGGATTAAAGAATACACAATCCCAAGTGGAATTCATTAGGGAAGAAAATTAAAAAATACCTTTTTTTTTTTCATTACAGTTGGAACAGCAAATTATTTTAGTTGTTCTGTTCTTATGCTTTCTGCACACTCTGTTATCAATGAAGAAGAAATCTAGCTAGTATTTATTCTTTATGCTTCTTGTGCCCCTTCATACCTCTGTTCCCTCTCATTTCTGTTATTGCCACTTCATTTATATTATTCCTGCTGAGAGAATCTTCCAAGACTCTCATCCTATAAATAGGACCCTAGCTCCTCAGAACACATTGATCATTCCTGAGGGACTCGTGGTGAACGCCAGCATTAAGCATTATTTGCATTTTCTACAGATGTTTAGGTTTTAATTACCACACTGTAGGTGACACTTTCTAAATAAGAATTTGATTGCGGATTCCTTGTCTCTTTATATTCGGGCACCCTTAATCCCTCTTGTCAGGTGGTTGGGTGGTCTAGATACCATATACAGGACTTTTGGGGACAGGAAAGAGGTAAGGTTGATAGGGTCCGCCAGCTTCTCTCAGGAAGAATCATGTAAACAGCAAAACCAAACTTAGAAGATGTCAGGGACATTCAGAGTCTACTTCTTTTTTTGACAGATAGGAAGACTGAGTCCCAGAGAGTTTTAGTGACTTGCCTGAGGTTACATGGAACTGGTGAATGACAAACTAAGATCCGCATGCCTTGAAAGGAAACCATCAATGTTACCTCTCTTTCTTTTCTTTCTTTCTTTCTTTCTTTCTTTCTTTCTTTCTTTCTTTCTTTCTTTCTTTCTTTCTTTCTTTCTTTCTTTCTTTCTTTCTTCCTTCCTTTCTTCCTTTCTTTCCTTCCTTTCCTTCCTTTCCTTTTCTTTCCTTTTCTTTCCTTTTCTTTCCTTTTCTTTCCTTTTCTTTCCTTTTCTTTTCTTTTCTTGAGAGAGTCTCAAGCTATAGCCCTGAGTAGCGTGCCATGGCGTCACAGCTCACAGCAACTTCCAACTCTTGGTCTTAAGTGATTCTCTTGCCTCAGCCTCCCAAGTGGCTGGGACTACAGGTGCCTGCCACAACACCCAGCTGTTTTTTTGTTGTAGCTGTCAACGTTGTTTAGCTGGCCAGGCCTGGTTCGAACCTGCCAGCCTCAGTGTATGTGGCTGGTGCCTTAACCACTGAGCTTTGGGTACCACCCAAGACAACTTACATCTCTTATAAAATCGAATTGATTGCCCTGATAAGATTGTCTCACTCCCTGGTATCTCCAAGGCATTTGTTTTCTTTTTTATTTTTTTTCTTAGCACTTTCCTTTCGCTTTTAATTGTAGTTGTTTTCAACCATGTCTAATCCCGCTTTTGGAATACAAGGTCCCAGATAGGGTAAAGTGCCATGATCAGCTTCATAGTCTCTAAAAACCACACGCTCAGCATAGGGTGTTAGTGTGCAGTAAGTATCCATCAAAGGGCCAAGTCCTGGAACTTCGCTGGGGTTTTGGACTTGCTGGCTAGGACATGAAAAGGAAAGTGCCCTGTAAAATCAGCTGTGACTCACTTATGTTTTTTTAATTATAAAATTACTTCTTTCAAGTGAATAAACAAGAAGAGTAAAGAATCCCTATAGGTTTTAGTCATTTCTAGGTCATAATGTATAATTTTAACAAGAAGAACATGATTAATATTTAAAATGCCAGGACTTGGCATAGCACTCACTTGACATTATGTGGGGAGGCCAACGGGAGCTGGCGTATTGTATAATACATCAAAAGGGGTGCACGACATTTCCCTTGGCAGACAGGCAACACTTGCTCATTCCACCCCAGCTCTTTTATCTGTCCCTTTGTATACAAGATCATCCATTTGCCTCTAATCTTTTAAAAAGAATGTATGTTTCATTCATAAAGAAGTGCCAGGCATGAACCCGGAGACTTAGTGGAAGTGGCATGCTCCAAACTTCAATAAAAGTGACTTTTTTAGGGAATACATGCTAAGTTCCCTACTCTTAACCTGGGGGACGGTGACTAAAGGGAAAGATCATCTCCTTTGATCCTTTTTTGGGTAGAGCTGAGTGTTAATGCTGTTCCAATCCATCAAGCATTATTCAGTTTTCTTCTTGAGCATTAAGAAAATAAAATCCCAAAGCTTGCCACATCTATATTTTTTCTGAGTGGTTTTTTAACAGTTATCTTCTGGGTTTTAAACAAGTCACAGAATAAATAGTGTAGAATGCTGTCTTTGAAACAGGAACAGAGTGCCAGGAGCAGTGCCCTCTAGAGGACACCCTCACCACCCGAAGGAGGCCTTGGGGCACCTCCTGAGACTCCTGGGCTCTGTGAAACAAGATTGGAAACATAAAGCTCTGATCTCAGACACCCCCTTCTCTGTACCCTGAACAGCCGTTCACCCCATGCTATTTTTTATAATTAAAGCACTTATGATGAAATAAAGGAATGCTAACAAAACTATACTCTTCAATTTTAACACAATATGATACATTATATAGTAAGTGCCTACTTGAGTTTTATTGGATAATGTCCGTATCTCTCTAAAACTGATGCTACATCAATTTTTAAATTAAAAATAAAGAAAAGCAGGTTCAGACAGTAAATGGCCATCAGTGAATGGATTCCAAAGCCTTTTTCCTTCCCTCCCTCTCTCTCTCAGTCTCCCATATCTCCTAATTTCTCTGATCAGGTTAACTTGGACTTTACTGTTTTACTCCGTGCAGCATTAAGTAGTACTAAGTACTTTTTTGTTCGAAAGTAGCTTCCTGCATAATTAACAACATATATCTGTTATTCCTCATGTGTAAGGTGTTAAGTCTGTCATGTCAAATGAGCATCTAATATGGTAAATAGTAATCATGAATTAGTGACTTAGAAAACGAAGTTATATCTGTATATAGATCAAGTTTATAGGTTTTTGGCACTATAATTCAGCATTTTATTAGTGGCATTTATGTTTTTAAAACAGAGATACGGGTAGTTAGCTAACTAGATAAATAGAAAGAGTAGAAAGATGTTACAGAGGCCCACATGTCAGTCTTTTCTGATTTTTGATAATGCTTTCTCTGTCAAAAAAAATAGAACTCTATCTTTTGGTTTTATTCTTTTTTAACAAATGAAGTTAACCAAGGTAGCGATAACCTAAATTAGTTCCCAAGTGTTTGAAGTAACACTGGAGACTTCATGGTTTTTATATCACTGACAGGTTATCAGAATATAGACTGCCTTTGCAGCACCCAGGTGACCAGAAACTGTCAAAGATGAAAGGAAAACTTTCAGAGGCTGCACCATTTTGCAAATACACACAATAAGCTATCTGTGTAGTCTTCTTCGAGGAGGGATTTTTCTTTTTTTAATTTACTTATCTATCCACCTACTTCTTTATTTTTGCCTCATCATTTGTCCTTATTAGAGCTCATGTTCTCTGAAGTCTGGCTGGTCTAATGTTAAGTGTCCATCCATTACCCTTTTATGAAGGTCAAATGCATTATTTCTGGTTGGTTCCAAGTTACGCTCTGCTGTGGAAAATGGTCAGAGGTCTTTTCAACATTCTGGTCTGTTTGCTTCCAGCACGCTCCCTGTGGTCTCTCAGGGGGTTCCATCATCCGGTGTTTGACATACTGTGTCTAGAACATTTGTTTCTAGTGAATAGGCCGTGCTGCTCTCATGATGGATGGAGATGTAAGTCAGGCGCCGTAGGAAATTTGCCATATTTACCGGACTGGAGACGTTTCACTCCAATGTAGCTGAACTGCCCCAAGCTTTCTGTTGGTGCTGTTAGGAAAATAAAGTCAACGTGAAAGAATCTTTAATAAAACCACTATTTCTCACCTGCTGAAATTAAAGGAGCACTACCAGCCTTACAAACTAAATTGTTTTCATTCAAACATTCCTTTTCATTCAAATGTTCCATTTGAACGTTTCATTCAAATGTTCCCTTTGTTGCCCTCAACTTTCTTTTTTTACCAAGTCTCTTATTTTTAGTTTTAGCTCTTCTGTTCCTTTAGTCCCTTTTTTCTTATTTTATTGGGCCCTTGCTCTCTAATATGCACCTCATCTCATGATGCTTCAAGTCAACTACTTAATTTAAGTTCTGCAGAACAAACTTTAGCTTGCAGGTAATACATAGGCATAGCTTCTCATAGGTGAAAAGGCCTTCAATATGGGATAGACAAGGCCATGCATGGCCGGGAGAGAGAGAAATCTCTTCTTTGGCCCCTTAGGGCTGTTTTTGGAAGGAGAATACCAAGTGTTTCCGTGATTGATAGCATCTGCTGCCAGGACATTTCCTGTAGCAGAGCAAAGGACAATGTGGCTGCATTCAGGAAACAAAGAATGAGTGAAATGAAAGCATCTTGAATACATAACCTCTCCCCATAAGAGGAAGAGTCATGGGAGGAAGGGCACAGATTTGGAGCCAGCAGAGAAGATGGCAGAGATTACTGCAAATAATTTCAATAGTAATAAAGAAAAGCTAACACAAAAAGCACAATGGAGACCGGGGGTAAAAGAAAAAGAAATAACAAAATCATGAATATGTGGAGCAGTACAAGTGTAAGAATCTCTTGAGAACTCAGAGAGGAGAGAGCTAATTTACCAGGAACTTATTAAGACTTTCAGAGGGAGTACAATTCACCCTTATCTTTCTGTTCTTCCTGAGTGGTTTCAAAGGGGGGAAAGATGTTGATGGCTGTGGCTGAAATTGGTTTTACCAGGAAGAAAAACACAATTATGATTCAAGCGTGGGGGTGAAACAGGCCTTGCTCTGGGCTCCCCAGGTCCCTTGCCTCAGATTCAGACACCGACGTGGCTGCCCACGCTTAACAGACCTTTGTCCTTTTAATGCTGTCTCTCCCAGCTGCTCCCCCACACCTCTGTGCAGCTCTCTCTTTTGTGTACACTTTGTATTTTCTTTACTTGTCAGGTGGACGGACCTATTCAGGTTACTGTGGATACAGTTTGTCATTTACAGATGGTCATTGTGAATTTTTGCTCAGTGGAATCATTAGTTGTGGTGTGATGGGTCACGTGTAGTATGGGCCCTGGAACCAACCTGCTTGTCTTTAAATTCTAGCTAAGCCACATGCTAGTTGTATGCCTCAGACAAGGTTTTACTTGTTAGTTTGTGTGTTGTGAACCTCCCTGCCATAGGATTCCCTTCCCTCTAAACTGAATCTAATGATTTGTAGTATAGTTGTAGGAAGTAAACAGTCAAAACAAGCAAAGAACAGAGCTTAAGACCAAGCACGCATTCAACAAATGCAGGTCTCTTTGTTATCATTATCATCTGTTTTGAATATATGTCCATGCCTTAAGCTGTCATTTGTCAACTCAACTAAAAGTTATTAAATGCCTATTTTGTTTCGGATCTTTCTTTAAGAAACAGTAAGTGGAAATATAAGATACTGTCTGGCTCTTAAGGTTTGTGCAGTCTGTAGAGGAGATGAACGTGTGAACAATGTATTATAGTACAGAACGTGTATCGTGATAGCTATGCCCACAGAACTCTCTTTGCAGACTCCAGGAAGATCTCACTGAGAAGTAAATATTTGCCAAAGGAGACAGGAAAAGAAGATGAAAACTGCCTTTAAATGTATGTGCTGTGAGAAACCAGCATTCACAAGCACAGTGTACAGCTTTGGGTGATTTTCAGATTTAAATGAATGTCTATTTTGATCCTTAAAAGATGTAAATTTCCATTGATATTTGACTATAATCACTAATGAAATTAAATCCCATAAAGTCTTCATAACCCATTTGAATTACAATTCTTATATAATAATACAATTCATTTTTTTTTCTTTAAAGAGAAAGGATCTTCCTTGTTGGCTAGCCTGGAGTTCATTGGTTTTAGGTATACTTAAGTTTCTTCTTATAATCAAATAGCTCACTGCAGCCTTCCAACTCCTGGGCTTAAGTGATGGTTCCACCTCAGCCTTCTGAGTAGCTGAGAATTACATATGTGTGCTAGGTGTTCAGTTGTGATAAACTTTTTTCCTCCCTTGCTGAAAAATCAATAAATGGGCAGTGATAACATTATTAGTATTGAATTTATAGAACTAAAATTTATTTCATTATAGATTTGATATATTCCACATTTATGCCAAGTAACTATTGGTCAGTCAGAACTACTGATGAAATTTTGAGGTTCAATAGAAAGAAGTCAATTGACACATATTTTATTGAACACCTAACTTGTGACTGCTTCATTGCAAGCACAATGGTGAATTTGACACAAGCATAAACCTCAGACTGTCTTTACATAATTCACAGTCCTAATGCAGGTATGCAATTAAATAACATAAGGAGGTGTGTTATTTCCTTTCTGTCCCACAGGTGACAGAGCCTCTAGGGTGTTGGAGAGTGCTGTAATCGGGACAAGTCAGGGAAGTGAAGCAGACTGATGTGACACAAGGCCATGACATACACAACAGAAAATTATAATTTAGTTGAACCATTTATTGACTGCTAGGCAGCAGAGATGCAAGCATGTGTAATGCAGAGTCCTGTTTGCAAAGAGCTCACAGGTTGGAGGTGTGCAGGTAGCAGTGAGCATGGGGTACATCAATGCAAATGCTATACCTTCCATTACTTGAAATCTTAATAATTTCATATTATATATTATATATTCTACTCTTTGTTACCCTAAAGCTTATAAAGTGTTCATTTAATAGATTGTTTATCCAGACGTCTGATGTAGATCATACAGTCCCAGTAAACTTATTGGACTGTGGGGAAGCTGCCACAATAAGGGAAGAGGGTGGTACTGGAAAAGGTGGGGAAGTGAATGAATGTAGGAGAAAACGTGTCAATAAGAGAAGCATCCAAGCATTCCTGGGGAATCAAGTGGGGTCTGGTGTTCCAAGTACTCCATTCTTCTCTCCACTTTCTAAAAAGGGCCCGAATTCCCTTGAAAGGGAAGAGCTTCCCCTTGATATGTATTAAACAGGCTTTTCCCCTCAGCACCCAGATTTCACTGGAGTGGGTACAGCTTTTCATGAGAGCCAAACCCACTCTACTTGACGCAGAGAGTAATAAAAGTGTTTGAATTCCAGATGTCTAGAAAAAAAGCCAAATCGGTGCTGGAGAAAGAGATGCTGAAACTCAAGAAGGTTTCTCTCCAGTGTTAGAAGCAGTCTGCTTTCTCTGCTTTCTTTTGAATGTGTTTGTGTGTGTACACCACTTAGGCTTTATCAGTGCACTATTTAACCAACCAATTTACATATTTTCTCCACTGCCTAATGCTGTCCGCGTTCCTTTGTCCAGAACCCCTTGTGCTTCTGTTTGGGAGCATATTACTGACATTTACAAACTCCCACGGAGGACTCAGTCAGTTCCTACCACAGAAGCCCATTGTTCCAAGAGGGCTGACCTTCACCCCTAGACACCAATTAAAATCTATTATTTCTTATGGCTGCAGTGTAAGAGCGCCTTGGAATTCTGGCTCTATGCCCAGTGTAACTGGTGGGATGCATTCTTCTTAGTCGTCTTCTTCTCATTATTATTATTCTTCCCCAAACAAGGAAAGAGGGACCTGCAAATGGAAATGTATGCTTCCTCTAAAGGAAGAAAGGGAGGACCACCAGAGCCACCAGTAGTTTTTAATTAAATGACCTTCTGTGTCAACCTAAATGAATACCTGAAATAAATAAAATAATTAGGAAAAAATTGGTAAATTGCCTGCAGGTTTATCTCCTATTCACTTATCAGCAGAGCTCACTAATTACTTCCTAACGATGATTTGTTGCTAAATTGCAAGGCTATTCTGCCCCAGGCATAGTTGAGCCTACTCTATGGCAAACTGACAGAGAGACCAAAGTTCCAGAGTATGAGAAATCAGACATTGAGCTCTCTATCTGTCAAATTACATGAATAACCAGCACCCTGCTGGGTGAACTTTTCCGTATACTTAAGTTTCTTCCTGTAATCATATTTGGGATCAAGACATTTAGAGCTGGAAGTAGTTTACCTGGGATTGTAGATGTCCGTTGTAGGAAGATTGGTGTTTCTGACTGACCCGCAGCTCTCAGATGTGCTAACTTAGGGAAGCAACGTGGAGGTGTATTAAAACCTACGTCCTCCCCTCTGCAGCTCTTTCCAAGCTTAACCTCGATTTCCCCCTACCTTCTGCTGGGGTGGGCACATGATGCTGCTGACTTTTAAATGGAGTTTGAAGTCAAATTCTACCAACCAAGTTATTTTGGGAGAAATGGCCATAAACACAGTGGCCCAGAAACAAGGCTCACTCTACTCAGATTGAGACACGAAGTTCCGATTTGCTAAAAGGTAAATGGGGCTTGAAATTTGCCTTTCCCTGTTTGGTTTAAAATTCTAGATCTAAGCAAGTTAAAGCTTGATGGAAAGCACTGTCCTCTTCTTGTACAAATAGCCTCTTCCTCTTCTTCCCACGATATCCCTGCATTGTTAGCACTAGCAGGCAGAGGGGGAAAGTGCACCTAATTTTTTAATCTGCAGAAAGAAATGAATTTTGCACTTATATTTCTTTTTCTTTCCCCTCCTCTTTTTTATTTGAAAATGTGTAGGCCTGTGAAGGTTATAGTTGTATGATGGTTTAAAATTTCCTGAGAACCACATTTTGCTTGTCCCAACTCACAAGCCTTCATGGTACAGACTGGGATACAACATGATGTGTAGGAAGCCGTCTGGCTCCCTGGAGATCCAAGTCAGTATTCCATATCCAGTGACCAATGGAAACTGGGTAAGCACATTTGATGAAGCCCAGGAGATTATCAAAGCCAAGCATTTAGCTCCATTTGTTATAAATGTAAAGTTTTCCTTTAGTATATTATGTTTCTCCCATCCATACCTAACTCAGGGGAATTACAGAGAAACTCTGAAATAAACAGTGTGTGGGAAAGAGCAGTGTTGAATTGTGTGTTACTGATGTACAACCGCTTGGTTTGCTGCTTCTTTTCTTCTTTCCTGCCCTTCCCCCCTCACACCTTTCCTCCCCTTTTCTTCCTTTCTCTTTCCAAAGGTCATTTATATAAATGAATAAAAAAGACTACCTTATGTATTTGCAGCACAGTATATTTTCAGAATGATTACAGAAATGCCTATCTGTGTATGCATGATCATCTCACTCTTTAAAAAAGTACTGTGGGGCGATTAGGAGAGGTTCTGGGATTGCTGTTTTGTATCTGATAATCTGGTTATCAACTGACAATTTTTCACTAAAAGCCAGGTCTTTGTATTCCCAAACAACACTCTGTTTTTGTTTTTGTTTTTTTCCTGGAAAGGTTACTTTTTATAAGTCTTCTTGAGGCTGAGTGCTGATTCCTCTATAGACCTTCAATAAATTTCACGTTTTAAATACGAATTATATAATCTCAGCTAAAATGCAAAGCACAGAGAAGGTGTAAAGGCAAACCATATGTCACTTTTTCAGTCTGCTTGTATAAAATCATTCAGCCTCCTGCTTATCATTTCATGATGACAGCCTTGACAACTTTATAGGATAAGCTTGATGCTTTTGGAAATCTGAAAAGGATTCCATACAGAGGTTCCCCCCAAAATCTCAGTTTAACTGCAGTTTCTAGTAGTGGTTCTTGGGAAGAACGCAATAAATACTTGCTAACCAACTGATTATCCATCCAGTTAATCAATGCATGGATGGATACATTAATAAAAGGAAGCTTGTAACTTATGTTCCTCGATATTTCTAAGATTAGAACTGTGAACAACAGTCAGGACATAGTTTCAATGGCAGGAAGATGTGAAAAATGATTCTTATCCTACTCTTCAACTCTATTCTACTATTTCTTCAAATCAGCACCATTTCTTGTTCTGAGTTTGAGCTTTCCTGATTACCTAGTAAGCTTCCCTTATTCACTTACGATATACATTCAAGTGCTCTGAGTTGTTTTTCTCCCCTGAAGGCAGTGCATCTTAGAAACATGCCTATCCTTCATCTGTGACCAGTGGCATGAGGAACAATACAGCTGGCCAAAGTTTAGTGCAAGGACCTGCTTAGAGGTACATTCCATTTTCTTGAGTGATGCCTCTTGGAGAAGTCATTGCTGAGAAATGGATCTTACAATGTTGCATGTACATGCTGGACAGAGCTTGCTTTTTCCCTTGCAGAGATTTATTTATGTGTTGATTAGATCTTATGACTCTATCATTGCCTTTAATCTTTAAGATATACCATCATTAAATCATAGGCACCTACTTTTTTGCAGGAGCTACTATTCTCTTAATACCCCCCCAAAAGAGATTCCCCCTTTTCCAATCAATTTCCTATGTAGATGTATATGTGAAGAAATACGTAAATATATATGCTTAAAAATTGAGCTGAGCACGGTGGCTCACACCTATAGTCCTAGCACTTTGGGAGGCTAAGGAAGGAAGGTCACTATAGCCCAGCAATTGAAGGTTGCAGTGAGCTTTGATGCCACTATACTCTATCCTGGGTAGAAGAGTGAGACTCTGTCTCAAAAAAAGAAAAAAAAAATCATAAACACAGACCATAATGAATAAACTCGCCTCTTTTTAATTATTTTCCTATACCAAATATGCAGGGTGGATTTGTGTGGAATTTAAAATAGCTGTAACTTTAAATTGCACGTAACCTTTATGTGTACCCCGTATAAAGGAAACTGTTAAAACCATAGAAGGGAGAGATAGACAGAGAAATACTAGAAAGGAGTTTGTTTATAACTTGACCTAAATTGTAGCTAGACATTTCTCTTTCTCTCTCGAGCTAAGTGGTGTTCAGACAAAATAGAGCAGCCATGGCTCCTGCTTCGCAAATCAGTGATGATAATACACAGTAAACGGTAAGCTGTCTATGTTAAACATGCTGAGAATATTCCTGAGTATGATTATAGTTGATGCAGGAAACAAAACAAAACCAAATTCTAAAATCATCCAGGTAACCTCTGTAAACTCCATTGTGAGAGTGAGGAGCTAAGGCTTCCCAGGTGGCCTGTCCAGCTCACACAGCTGGTCACTACATGAGGACTTGGCAGCACAGGGATTTTCCTGAGCGTCTTCATTAACACTCACATTCCTTACGTAGTAACTGAAGAGTATAATCTCCCTAGGGCCACAATTATTTCCCTTTCAGGCACGTGGCAAATAATAGCAAGTGCTCAATGGAATAAGCAGGAACAATAATTCTGGTGTTTTAGCCATTTATAACGGGGGGCTGCTGCTCAAATGTGTTGGTATCTTTCCTTGATAAACATAAAAATCCTGAAGCAATGTCCTGCTTTCAGGGATTAGTGAGAAGAAGTGTCCAAATTACTACTGAGGTTCTTAAACTTCAGCATATACAAAAAAAATCATCTAGGGAGCTTTTTAAATTGTAGATTTCAAGGGCCTGTTTCTCAGAAATTCTGGCTCAGTAGCTCTGAGAATCTGCATTTTAACAAGTACCTTTCCATCTCCATGCAATTCTGCTACAAACAGGCCGAGTGCTACACTTTACTGAGCAGAGATGAGCTGTGCCAATGGGAAGGCATTATTTTCCAGTGAAAATCTTGGCTGCATTTTTCTTTATAAAAATAAAATATATCCGTGACTCAAGAATAAATTATTGAAGTCAAGAATTTGGAACCAGCTGCCCTCTACTGGTGACAGTGGAAGATTTGATTTGAAATTAGACTTTCTCTACATTTGTCCCCTTGACCTAAAAAAAATTAGGGTTCCCAGAAAGACAAATTAAAATTCAGTGTTTGGCTGCTGGGTGGGGTGAAGGTTAGATAGGATGTAGATGTGTTCAGAGCATCTTTGAGGTTTGTGCAAATGGGTAGCCCCAGCCTTTAGGAATGGGTCAGGAAAGCACAGAGGGCAGCCAGCTGTTGCCCCTCTGCTCTTCCACCTAGGAGGGAAAGAAGTGGGGACTGGAATTAATAATTCTTAGTCACTTTCTAGCATGGAATGCATACGAGCAATAGAACTTTTCAGAACCCCAGGAGGCTACTATTATGGTGCTTTCAAAGGCATTTGTTAAGCTCAGGAGGGGAGATTCTTGGAATTTTGTTTTTTGAAAGTTCCACTCCATTATTCCAGGGTTCTAACTCCATTCCTTTGCGCAGCAAGTGGCTCTGTCTTGGTAGGAAACACAGGCATCCCACACGCTTATTAGATACAAGCTGCTATTCAAAGAGCTGTTGAGAGAAAAACATGAAAAAGATGCAGATATTTTCAAAAAACAAATTTGTGACTAAATTCTAACGTGTTATTATCTGCAAGATGAGTGAAGAGAGGTTACCGTTGCTTTGAGTTTGGACTGATGTAATATTAAGGCAGCTTGTATGTGTGAGCTGTTGTCTATCACTGAATTTAAACACTTCCCACTTCCCTAAAGAAAGAAAGATGGTATTAAATGTGGGCATGTTTGTATTCCATGATTGTGATGCCTCCCCACCCCCACTCTCAAGCAGTAGACGTGCCTTAAAGTGAAAAAAACAAAACACAAAGGAAGAAAAGTACTCTTGTTTGAAAAGAGACAGTTGTAAAAACACAGAGAAGGGTTTGCTCATTTTAATAGAGGCTCATGTCAGCCAACCAGAGTCTAGAAATTTTGTTCATAGTGCAGGAGAGACTATGAAAGATGGAATGAATGGGAGAATAAATGGTCTGGATACCACCAGTTGCCCCCTTTTCCAGCCCCTTCTGCGCTCCCAGCAGCTCAGCTCCCTGAAAACTGGGCTGTCACTCATCTCCATTTTGTATTTTGGCTGTCATATCTCTCAAGATCCTGCCATGACAAGTGGAATTGAATGAGGCTTTCAGGAGGGTCCTGGCATGGTGAGAGGATCTTCCTGAGAGACAAGTACAGATCAGGTCATGCTGTCTTCTCAAAAGGGTAGACTGGCTGCAGAGCATCTCGGCCAAGAGCAAAGTGAGCGCCTCCATCCCCAGCACCTTCTGTCCCTGTGCTGCTCCCAAGGACAAGTTTCATCAAGTTTCATTTCTGATGTCCAGGTACTTGTGGAAGACTTTTAGTCTGGAAATCAGTCCCTTTAATTATATACCAATATAGCCACCATCATCACAACCAAAAAAAAAAAAAAAAGGAAAAGAAAGATGAGAGAGATGCCTTGGCTAGAAAAACAAAATCATGTAAAAACTGGGTCTGAGTCTGATACCTTGGCTTGAATCCCACATCTTATTTTCCTTACAACTGGCAGTAAAATGGACAACTGCTTAGAGACTCTCTCGGCTTTTCTCTGAACAAGTTCAATATCCTTTTTACTTACTTTTGCTCTTCTAGTTTAGCTTTTACGTTTTCTAGGAAAGTAAGAAGCAGCAGTATGACATCTGTTATGTGGCAGGAGGAAGGGACTGAATGAATCCCGGATGTGACAACTTCCACCTGTCTGCCTGTATGACAAGACTGGAGGTTGGTTAAGGGCTTGGTTTTTGGAGGCGGCCAGTCTACACTTAACTCACAGCTTCAGTGACACTGGTAGGGAAGGTACTTCATTCTCTGCCAGGGAAGATAGCATGGATGCGAGATATGGTAAATGTTAAATGAAAATACATACACAAAGCACATGGCTAATATCCTTGAGTACTAACCATGAAATAGAGATTGTATCTACTATAGGTTTTGCATTTTCAGAACTCAGAATCTTTGAGGTATTTCATTCAGATGAGCCTTTCAAAGAAAAACTCAGAATGAAATGTAAAAGAGGAGAGTTAATTTGTCTAGTCTTTCCCCGTGGAAAATAGCCTGTACCTGCAGTTTCAGGGAACTTTTGCCACAAGGGGTAGATGGTCTTATTTTAGGCAGCTAAGGGCTAGTGGGACCAGTTTGGGAAAAAGTGAGGTCCTGAGGTGTTTGGATCATTTATTCTGAGCTGAATAGCAGGTAGTTTTTGGATGCATAGTATAAGTCTCCAGAAACCTGGAACCAAAAGTAAAACCTGAAATCCTTATTTCATCTGGAAAATGGAGGTCGAGGTGATACTTCTGCCTTTCAAAATTATTAAAAGAGTAAAATGCAATGAAAAGATGTACTGATACTTAAAATCTTTGTATATGAAAAGATGTACTGATATTTAAAAAATAAGATTCAGACTGGGGCCAGGTGTGGTGGCTAAAGCCTGTAATCCCAGCGCTTCGGGAGGCTGACACTGTTAGATTGGTTGAGCTCACCAATCAAGTTCAAGACCTGAGCTGAGACCCTGCCTTAAAAGAAAAAAAATAGCCAGATGTTGTGGCGGGTGCCTGTTGTCCCAGCTACCTGCGAGATTGAAGCAAGAGAATTTCTTGAGCCCAAGAGTCTAAAGTAGCTTTGAGCTGTGACGCCAGCACACTCAACCGGGGGTGACAAAGTGAGATTCTGTTTAAAACAAAACAAAACATTTAGTCCGGGTGAGATGGCTCATGCCTATAATCCTAGAACTCTGGGAGGCCAAGGTAGGTGGATTGCTTAAGTTTAGAAGTTTGAGACCAGCCTGAGCAAGAACAAGGCCCTATCTTTACCAAAACTAGAAAAGCTAGCCAGCATGTTGGGTTCCTCTAGTCTCAGCTTCTCTAGAGCCTGGGGCAAGAGGATTGCTCAAGCCCAAGAGTTTAAGGTTGTGAGCTTTGATACCATGTCACTCCACCCGGGGTGAGAGAGTGAGACTCTGTCAAAAATAAATAAATAAATAAAATAAGATTCAGATGTACAAGATCCATTTCATTACAGTTATTTCCAAGACAACTTTTTTAGGGAAAAATTTCCTTACAGGGAATGAGGGCATGTTTCTATGTGGGAGAAACATGTGGATGGGGGAAAACTGCAGGAAGCAGATTTCTGGAGGCTTATACCTTGCAGACATAGTTTTGAGTCTGTTTCTCAAAAAAAACAACCAGGGAAATTGCCACCTCTAGAATCGAGAGAATTTCAGAAAGAGAACAAAGTTCTCTAACTGAGATGAAGGCAGCAGAATCTTCTGTTTTTAGTTACAATCCGAGATAACAAAAGGCATCCAAATCTCTTTGCTTTGAATAGCCTCTTCCTCTGGAGTACACACACAACCACACTTTGCGGGGCAGTCTTTCTTTATCTCTAAATACTCATAGTAACGCATATTCTGTTAGCTCATTGCATGGGAGGACCAGAAAGTCATGAACACAAGAGGATGTGCATTTATTGAGTGAATTTAATATTTAGAGCTGTACTCATACCATGCATGTAGAGAAAACTTGGAAACGGGTGTGACTGATCCCAACTTCACAGGCTTTAAAGGACTTTTTGGAAGAGAAGAGGTTGGAATTGAACATTGGCAAATGGAAAGACTTAAAGAAAGCATTGACATTCCAAACTAATGGGGAAATTATTGCAGATGACAAAGGAGGTTATAGCAGTGTGGGGCTCACTGTATGTATTCTCCAAATGACTTTGCTCCAACGACTGTATCACCCAAAAGTAGTGGGAGCCCAGTTGACAGTTTATTGCTGGCAGAGATGCAGAAGACCACATGAGAAGAGGCTTTTGTTTATAAACTGCCTGATGGGATGCAATTACTTGGAATGGAATCCGGCCCAGGCAATTGCTGTTAATATCACTACATTTGCAGAAAGTTTTCATGGAGTCTTAAAGACTTTGATTGAACAAGACCTTCCTTTTCTGTCTCAAGTGAAAAACCTGCAAAACTACATCTAGAAATCACCAACCAGAAAAATCACTTTTCTTGCATAAATCTACAAATTCACCACCTGAGCTTAAAGAGGAGTGTCAGACAATAAGGCCTGTGGCCCTCGGGGAAGAGATGTAGTCCAGAGTCCCAGTGCTTGGTCAGTGCAACTGTTTATTTTATCATGTCTTAAGTGCCACTTTTCAAAGAAGCTTAATGTTTCAAAAGAGACAGTTTATCCAGGCTGCTTTGTTCGTTATCCAAACACAATCATTAAGAGGAGAAAGTTCGTTCGCTCTAGTCCCGGCATCCTCCTAACGGAATCCCTCTCCCTCTTCGTTTCCTCCCTTCCTTCCCTCTTTCTTTAAAGCAGATTGTTATGTTAACAGAAAACCTTTGATAACGTCAGTGGCCTATATAGCAGTACAAGCCAAGTAGCTACCAAAGTAATCTAAAGAGAAAGAAAAGGAAAACTAGTTGGGTTACCTTGAGTTAATCTTATGCTAAACTGTGAAGAGAAGTAGGATGGTGAACATATGTGCCTTTCTCCATGCCTTTATTAATATTCTGTTTAGGACTTTAGGAATTAAAATACAGAATCTCAGCTCCACTTACAGAATGATTGTAAGTGAGTAGGGCAGGATGTTGAAAAGAACCTAGCACTTATGCATTTCTCAAAAGTAATAGGGACGGTGGCGTTTTCCTTATTCCAAAGGCTTCTTCTCTCATCAAATAGGTTCTAGTCCCTCAGGACTGCAGTTGCTGTCTAATTTGTAGTTTTCAAATTATTCTGAAATAATACCCATGGGTAGAGAATTCCCCATGAAGCACTTTTTAAAGTATCTATTTCCTTTAGATCATTGTGATATAAATGTATATGTCCAGTAAAAAAAGTTAATTAATGGCATACTCAGATGCCATGTGAGCAAATAAATCAGTGCTCTGAATGCATGAGCTCAGGATTGGGAAATATGAATGGAAAGCCAGTCAACAGGCTGAGGGCCCTTGGGCAACTTGTCTAATCTTCCTGGCATGTGGGAATAAAACACTTAGCATCATAGGATCTTTTAAAAAAATGAGTTAAATAGATAGTAACCTTAAGATCTCATGTAAATGCCACAGAGTCCTTTCTACTTAACATATTCTAGTTCCTTTGATGTCTACTGCAATCTGCTCTTTTTACTTGACCTTTACTTTGTAAAACTAAGTAGTAATTTGCAGCTTTCTGCGTGGGGGCCCTGAAAGTAATAGATTCCCAGCCTTACAAGATCAGAGGTGCCTCTTCAAGGAGTAAGTTAATCCTTTCAAATCTCTGGAGTTAGTTTCTTACCATCCTTATCAGGGTTTCTGATACTTGTTAGATAATATCCTTTAATCTAACCAATTGATTTGTTAACTCTACCATTTTAGTTTAGATTTGCAGCTATGATGTCCATTAGCAAGTGATTAACGGGAATGAACTTAACTGCTATATATTGAGATAGAATACCTTTTTAAGTCCTTTTGAAGGTCTGGGGAATGATCAATTTGTGGTGCTCAGGAAAGCTTAAAAGATTATGACAATTAGATCTTGAGGTTGATATAAATGGTTTTGAAAATTAATTTCTCATATTTATAGTTTGCACACAATCTTAAGGTATCACTAAAAGGTCATTCTGGAAATATTAGATAAGCAGGAGCTACTTAGCAGAAGTAAATATAAATGAATACCCCTTTCTTAGCACACTTATAGCCTTTATAATGGGTTATCTATCTTTATAAATCGTGATAATCTTTCTCAGCACATCCGTTTTAATTCTGAGTATACCTTTGTGCCACAGGCTGTGGTAATACATGTTCATTTAGAAATCCATATCTTTTAACGTTGCTTATGGGTACACCATGCTAGAGAATTCCTGTGTTCTATTTAGGTGGATTTTCTAGATAACTGAAGTTTATCTTTTACTTAAAATACTTTAAAATTTTCTTATATTTTTACCTCCTTTCTTATTCTATATTTGACATCTCTTTTATTACATGAATTTAAAATATGTTATTATTTTTTAATGGTTATGCTTTATGTCATATACACATAGTTTATTTTATTAATTGAATTCATTTGTTTAGTTTTTTAATTTGTGTGTGTGTGTGTGAGAGAGAGAGAGAGACGGCCACTTCTTGCTTCTATTTACCATGCAGAAGGATTTATTTTTAGAAAATGCTTTCTTCTTAAAGTTTTCAATTTGCTACTTTTAATAAAGAAATATCAAATCTTAAATGAGAAACAAATGAACAATTTTATAAAGAATTTGAAACAGTTATATTTTGAATTGGCTTCTGATTAAAATAAAAGACTTCTCTGGACTCTAAACTAGAGCCTTCCATGATAACATGTAACATCTCGATACTAGGGAGTTTTGTTCTTATTAAATTCTATATATTTTCCCTTCCTTGTATTTGATTTCCATCACGTAATGCATTTAGGTGGTGATTTGCTCATCACCTTTTGCCTGACCAGTGAACCTCTAACTTGACTTACCCAAATTTTGAGAATGCACCTTTTCCACAGTAGTATTTATATTTCAAGTCCGTATTGGATCTTCAGAGGTGGGTTGTCCAGTGTACATGAAGCAGAGAAAAAAAAGATACCTCATTTCTACAAAAGCAAACAAACACAAAGTGTTTCTTCTGTTTCTACTTTTATCTCCCTTCCTACCTCCATATTGATGTCAGAGCCCCACAGAGACAGACCCTGTAGACAGACAGAGACGAGCCTTTTGTTGAAGAAGCACCATGACCCAAAGGCACACTCATTCCTCCATAAGTGGCAGTGAACAAGGTAACTTGACATGGTTTCCACTCTGGGATAGGGATTATGGGATCTGAAAGAGCAATAACAAATAAATCTGAAGGAGAATGTCTACCATTTTTACCATGAAGAAATTAAGAATGCTTTCAGGACACTCAGTCTTAAGGTCCTGTGCTCAGTCCCCAGTTCTATCTCCAACAAGGCTGTACTCTAATTGATTCAGCCAGCACTTACTGAACATCTGCCTTGTATGAATCAATAGTCTAGGTATAGGAGTCAGATAGACAAAATACATTTGTTCTATATTTTTCACCCTAGGGAAAAAATGCCTATTATATAGGAATCATTCAATTCCTAAGAGTCATGACAGATAAAAAGCAGGGCTCCTTAAAAGCCCTTGCGAGGAGAACCTGACCAAGACTGAAGGCAGGAAGGCAGTCGGGAAAGGCATTCCAAGGGAAGTGACCTCTGATTAAGAAAGTAAAGCAGAATCTGCCTACCCTTACAGAGGGGGTGAGGAAATATGTCTGGCTGAGAGAACAGCCGTGAAAGAGAACCCACAGGCTCATAGACTGTTCATGAGGATAACTTAGAGCTGTGGATGGGGAAGAGTGATATGAGGCCGAAGAGGCAGGCACAAGTCAGATCAGAAGATTTTGTGTATTATTCTGAGGAGAGTGAATCTTACGTTCAAAGGGACAGGAATGTGTTGAAAATTTTAAGCAGAATATGGGTATGACCAGACATCCGTTTTGAAAGTCACAGAGGGACAGGAGTGGAGACAGTGCAGGGATTGAGGAGTCTGAGGAAGCAACCTCTCGAAGGGAGAATGTGTTTCCATTACCAGGCAACTGATGTGGAGTGAAGAAATTAGCAAATGAAACCTGGGATCTAGAGGAAGCCCCAGACCTACGTCATCCACCAGGAATGAGACACGCAGAAGGACCTCAAACAGAAATCACAGGATCTAAACCAGGGAGCTGATCAGAGAGTGAAAGTGTAAGCACACTGAGATAGGAAAATGTGAGCTTTGGGAAAATGAAGAATAAAATTACTCATTTTTAATATCAGTAAAGCCCTTACATAAAAAAGCTAAGTGGGAGAAATTTTTTGCACTCCAGGAAATTTCAAAAATTCTCACATTTTTACATTACCATGTAGTGATTTAGAGATGGAAACCCCTTTTCCCATTGTTAAAACTCTGTTAATACCTAAAGTTTACCCAGTCTTCAATAGGATGATTTTTCTTTGGTGATTTAAACCCCAAGTTCTCTGAATTTCACAATAATATCATTTTACCTTAGGTTTTAGAAGGATCTGGGGTTGTCTGTGGATGTTTTGCTTTTTTAGGACAGAGTTCCATCACGGTTTTGAGGTGAGTAATGCTAGTGTGGCTCTGTCCATCTCTGTCCCAGAAGACACTCAAGAAACACGCAAAGTGGCCCCGTGATATCACTGACCTAAAAGTTTCTCCTCGGCCAATATTTACAGATGTCTAAATTCCAAGACATAATCTTCCTTTGTCTGTTCTGAAAAACAACATTTCACTCTAAGTTTTCCCTAAGAGCATGAGATTTGTTATTTCTATACACAGTTGTTAATTATGTTGCTGATATGGCGACTAGCCAAATTAGTCCCCAAGCACACTGTCATCTTTTTAATATATATATTAAGATATTTTCTTTAAAATAATGATTATGATGAGTACTTTTTCACTCTCTCCCATCAAGTTGTTTCAATTCCTGTGCCTTGCCCAAAGAGCTTCCTCTTTGTAATGCCTTTTTCAGATGCTATATACACCAAATAGCTCCATAGTCTCCTTGAATATAACCCGTAAGATGGGCTGATTGTTAAATGGTTTCATGTCAGTTTTAGTCACACAAGTCATCTATACATTAGATGTTTGAAGATTTTGATATGAAAAATGTCCTTGCAGAAATCAACAGTAATAGGAAGCTTTTCCCGGCAATTCTCCCCTGGAAGCCTGGATTGGGAGCCAGGGAGATGACGAAGAGTAATCTATCTCATTGCATCCTCTGGCTGTAACAGTTCAGGCAGACACTACATTCAGAACCTCTTTTATCAGTTGTTCATAAGTTTCAGAGAATGTTCTACTTTCCTTACATTATTCACATCAATCAATAAACAATATACAAGCTGGAGAGAAGCCAAGATGTGTCATTGAGATAACGAGGCCTAAAGAGCTGATAGATGCTGGAGAGGAAAACCGAGCACTGCCACTGCCCAGAACAGATTAGCATCTGACCAGCAACCTTCAGCCGTGTGATCAAGAAGGCAGAATCTAATCACTCAACTGTGCAAAGTTTTGGGAGAATGAAAACTAGTGTTGGGAATTTCTGCATGTGCCTGTACGTGAACAATTTTGGAATTAAAAAACTAGCCTCTTGTAATAATACTCTAATAAATGTGGTTAAATACCACCCATTTTGAATATTTACTTACCATTTCCTATTTTCCAAATATGTGTTTGTTGCTTTTATAATGTAAAATATAATTCTTTGTAAAGGAATGGGTATTTAGAAAAATGATTTTATCATCACAATCTCTTTCATCAAGAATACTGCCCTTTTACATTATTCTTAGTAAAGCATCTCAAGAATGGAGAAGCATGAATTGCATGTACTCAAGTTTGATATGAGGACAATTAATGACAATTATTGACATGGTGGGGGTGAGAGAAGGGGAGAGCAGAGAGAGAAAGAATGAGGGAGGGGTGGGGAAAGGAAGAGCAGAGAGAGGGAAGGAG
>CAUYON010011291.1:0-13188 GCA_963573935.1 Arctocebus calabarensis
CCTGTGGCTTAACGGGCTAAGGCGCCAGCCACGTACACCTGAGCTGGCGGGTTCGAATCCAGCCCCAGGACCCGCCAAACAACAATGACGGCTGCAACCCAAAAATGACCAGGCATTGTGGCGGGCGCATGTAGTCCCAGCTACTTGGGAGGCAGAGGCAAGAGACTCACTTGAGCCCAGGAATTGGAGGTTGCTATGAGCTGTGATGCCATGGCACTCTATCCAGGGTGACAACTTGAGGCTCTATCTCAAAAAAAAAAAAAAAATACACTACTGGGACCTGAACAAACTAAAAAGCTTCTGCACTGCTAAGAACACAGTAAGTGTAGCAGGCAGACAGCCTTCAGAATGGGAGAAAATATTTGCAGGTTATGGCTCCGACAAAGGTTTAATAACCAGAATTCACAGAGAACTCAAACGTATTAGCAACAAAAGGACAAGTGATCCCATCTCAGGGTGGGCAAAAGACTTGAAGAGAAACTTCTCTAAAGAAGACAGGTGAACAACCTACAGGCACATGAAAAAATGCTCACCATCCTTAATTATCAGATAAATGCAAATCAAAACTACTTTGAGATATCACCTAACTCCAGTACGATTAGCCCACATAACAAAATCCCAAAACCAGAGATGCTGGCGTGGATGTGGAGAAAAGGGAACACTTCTACATTGCTGGTGGGAATGCAAACTAATATATTCCTCTTGGAAGGATGTTTGGAGAATACCTAGAGTCTAAAAATAGACCTGCCCTTTAATCCTATAATTCCTTTACTGGGTATATATCCAGGAGACCAAAAATCACATCATAACAAAGATATCTGTACCAGAATGTTTATTGCAGCCCAATTCATAATTGCTAAGTTGTGGAAGAAGCCCAAGTGCCCATTGACCCACAAATGGATTAATAAATTGTGGTACATGTATACCATGGAATGCTATGCAGCCTTAAAGAAAGATGGAGACTTTACCTCTTTCATATTTACAGGGATGGAGCTGGAGCATTTTCTTCTTAGAAAAGTATCTCACAAATGGAAGAAAAAATATCCAATGTACTCAGTCCTACTATGAAGCTAATTTATAGCTATCATATGAAGGCTAAAACCCAATTATAGCACAAGAATATGGGGAAAAGGGCAAGAGAGGAGAGGGGTGGGGGAGGATGCATGGAGGGAGGGCAATTGGTGGGATCACACCTATGGTGCTACTTAGAAGGGTACAAGTGAAACTTACTAAATGAAGAATATAAATGTCTTCATATAGTGATTAAAAGGCCATGAAGCCTATATTAAACAGTTCGATGAAAATATTTCAGATTGTATATGAAGTTAGCACATTGTGCCCCATGATTGCACTAATGTACACAATTATGATTTAATAAAAAAATAATAAAAATAAATAAATAAAACAGCAAAAAACAAATAAATAAAAAAATATATTTTTAAACAGGGTGGCTCATCGAGTATGGTGCTAGCCCCACATACCAAAGGTGGCAGGTTCAAACCTGGCTTCGGCCAAACTGCAAAAACAGAAAAATAACTGGGCGTTGTGACAGGCACCTATAGTCCCAGCTACCTGGGAGGCTGAGGCAAGAGAATCACCTAAGCTCAGGAGTTGGAGGTTGCTGTGAGCTGTGTGACGGCAGGGCACTCTACCGAGGGCAATAAAGTGAGACTCTGTCTCTACAAAAAATAATAATAATAATAATAATAATAATTTTTTTAAACAATAAATGAGCTTTTTCTAATATGTGTATTTAAAACTCTGCCCCCCAAAACTAGAGAATCCACATTATTCTTAGGTACATACAAGATTAGCAACTCATCCCAGCTTGCCCAGAACTTTCCTGATTTTAATACTAAAAGTCCTTCACTAAAACCCTCTGTCCCAGCCAGGCGTGGTGGCTCACACCTGTAATCCTAGCACTCTGAGAGGCCAAAGTGGGTGGATAGCATGAGATCATGAGTTCCAGACCAGCCTGAGCAAAATCAAGATCCCCGTCTTTACTAAAAATAGAAAAACTGAGGAAGAGGATAGCTTGAGCCCAGGGGTTGGAGGTTGTTGTGAGCTATGACTTCATAGCACTCTACCCAGGGCAACAGCTTGAGACTCTGATTCAAAAAAAAAAAGAACCCTCTGTCCCTAACAAATCAAGATGGTTATGTTCCCCTAACACTTACAAAAGTTGATTATCCACATTTCCCAACATAAAACAATCCTCAACACATTTCAAAGAGTAGGTAACACATACACCCTATTCTCTGATCATAATATAATTAAATTAAGAAGTCAATTTAAAAGATTGAAAACTCCCCACACATTTGGAAACTTTAAAACATGTGTCTAAATAACTCACGGGTTCCTTAATGAAAATAAATCATAAGAGAAATGTTTAAATCCTTGAAACCAAACACGATGATGATGTTCCAGCTTAAACGATATTCGCAGGGTGTGAAGATGCAGTGAAATGTGCTCTCACTCGCTCACTTCTTAAAACTGAAGGAAGTATAGAGACAACACCCTTCTGTAAAGCAATTTGGCAACACGTAACTTACTAGATTCCTTTAAAGCGGACACACTCTTGAGCCAGTAAATTCCACTTCTAGGAATTTATCTTAAGGAAATTGTCCTACAAGCAAAACAAAGACCTACATACAAGATAGTCCCTGTAGCATTGTTTCTAATTGTCAACATAATAGCGTCCCGGTTCAGGACATTAGTTAAGTAACTTCTGGCATGCACATGGGATGGATTATCACGTAGGCATGAAAAACATTGTTAAAGAATAGTTCTTAATGACATGAGGAAATTCGGATGAGGTGATCCTAAGTGAAAAGAATTACAAATACGCATCCATAGTGCAATCTCAACTACATGAAATACATATGGAAGAAAACACTGGAAAGAAATATGCTAGCATATTTGCACTGTCATCTCTAGATGGCAGGAGACTGTCATGTTCTTATTTAAATGTCTTGTATTTTCCAGGCCAGGCGTGGTGGCTCACGCCTATAATCCTAACACTCTGGGAGGCCAAGGTTGGATGGATTGCCTGAGCTCAGGAGTTTGAGACCAGCCTGAGCAAGAGCGAGGGTCCCATCTCTAAAAATAGAAAAACTAGCTGGGCATTGTGATGGGCACCTATAGTCCCAACTACACAGGAGGCCAAGGCAAGAGCATGACTTGAGCCCAAGAGTCTGAGGTTGCTGTGAGCTCTGACATCATGGTACTCTACCCAGGGCGATAGAGTGAGACTTTGTCGCAAAAATAAATAAATAAATAATTTTAAAAGCAAATTTCTTTTGGCTCTGTGCCTGTGGCTAACGGGCTAAGGCACCAGCCACGTACACCTGAGCTGGCGGGTTCGAATCCAGCCCGGGCCCACCAAACAACAATGACGGCTGCAACCATAGAAATGGCCAGGCGTTGTGGCGAGCGCCTGTAGTCCCAGCTATTTGGGAGGCTGAGGCAGGAGACTTGCTTGAATCCAGGAATTGGAGGTTGCTGTGAGCTGTGAAGCCACAGCACTCTATCTAGGGTGACAGCTTGAGGATCTGTCTCAAAAAAAAAAAAGCAAATTTCTTTTATTTCCCAATTTTTTCACAATGTGCTTGTAAGAGTACTTAATGTCATTAAATGATTTCTTTTCTAATATATAGAAGAAGAGTGAGGGGGAGAATTAAAAACTGAAAGTTGTCTAGAACTTAACTATCAAGATAAAGTCACAGACGACAAACGGTGAGAAAGCTATTTTTGAAGTCTAAGGGAAAAGGGTATGTTCTTCCTAAACCTAATCAGATTCTAACTTCCTTAGGAAAATATTTTTTAAAAAAGAAAAAGAAAACATGCTAACAGAACATAGTTTTTAAAAAAAAAAAAAACGGAAACAAGAAAAAAATTTTTTTTTTTTTTGAGACAGAGCCTCAAGCTGTCGCCCTGGGTAGCGTGTCACGACATCACAGTTCACAGCAACCTCCAACTCCTGGGCTTAAGCATTCCCTTGCCTCAGCCTCCCAAGTAGCTGGGACTACAGGTGCCTGCCACAATGCCCTGCTATCTTTTGATTGTAGTTGTCATTGTTTGGCAGGCCCGGGCTGAATTCAAACCTACCATCTCTGGTGTATGTGGCTGGCACCTTAGCGGCTTGAGCTACAGGTGCCGAACCAGAAAAATTTATTTTTAACACCTCTTTAAGATAAACCAAAACCAAATTTAGTGATGCTTCTAATTGTAGTAACCAAAAACTAGAAACTACTCAAATGTCCTTCAAAAATAGAATGGATAGGGCGGCGACTGTGGCTTATCGAGTAGGGCACTGGCCCCATATACCGAAGGTGGCGGGTTCAAACCCAACCTCGGCTGAACTGCAAAAAAAAAAAAAAAAAAACAGAAAAATAGCCCAGCATTGTGGTGGGCGCCTGTAGTTCCAGCTACTCAGGAGACTGAGGCAAGAGAATCACCTAAGCCCAGGAGTTGGAGGTTGTTGTGAGCTGTGTGACGCCACAGCACTCTACAGAGGGCGATAAAGTGAGACTCTATCTCTACACACACACACAAAAAATAGAATGGATAAATATAGTATGTTGTAGTAGTAGTATAGATATCTATAGTAGTATAGATAATCAGTTGATTATGAGAATAATCTGCAACCACATACAACATGAATAAATCTCATAAATTGAATAAATATGAATATTTATTCATATGAATAAATCTCATAAATATAATGTTGAGTGAAAAAAAACTAGGCTCAAGAAAATTTCTTACCATATTATTCCATTTATTTAGAATAGCAGAATCGGCAGAACTGACCTCTACTACCCAAAGTCAGGAGAGTGGTTCCCCTTGGGGGTGGTGGCAGGAAGGGGGCATGAGGGAGTTTATGGGGTGCCGCTGTACTGTTTTTTAGCCTGGCTGCTGGTTGACGAGACAGGATGCTCAGTCTGTGAAAATGTTCTGAACTGCACGCTCATGATCCGTGTACTCTCTCTATGAATATTATACATCCATATAAAGTTTTCAAGAAGAAAAAAAAAAATAGTACTTGAAAGTACACTTGGAATTTATTTTCCCTTAATGGGATAAAGGTTCCTGAAAAGCAGATGGGTATCCTAGAACTTTTATTAATAATTCAGGTCTCCCAAGCTGTGTTCCAGACAGAGCATGGTCTATAGACGCATCATACATGCCTTGCCCTGAGGCCCGCTTCCTGCTCTGGGGGCCGTTCTCTGACCCTGTGCGACCGTTTGCCTCTCCTGGCACATGGGTGCATCCCCGCTTACCACTAACAATTAATGGTGATAGTTTGATACACACCTTATATGCAGACATCAACATGACGTCACATAGTGCGGCACAGCTTGACTTGAAGCAGCGGTTCTCAACCTGTGGCTCATGACCCCTTTGGGGGTCAAATGACCCTTTTGCAGGAGTCGTCTAAGACCATCCTGTGTATCAGATATTTGCATTACGATTCATAACAGTAGCAAAATTATAATTATGAAGTAGCAACAAAAATAATGTTATGGTTGGGGGTCATCAAAACATGAGGAGCTGTAATAAAGGGTCGCAGCATTAGGAAGGTTGAGAACCACTGACTTAAAGAGACGCAAAAAAAAGATGCAGACATTAAGCTAATTCAGAGAGGAGACTTATCCTACTGGGTTTCCTCGTTCTGGGCACCTAAATTCAGAATCCCTGCTACCTCGATTCCTGGACCTACTCTGCAATTGCTAATACTGATTTGGTGTCAGGGCTAGGCTCTAGGGGACCAGTGTGAGTGAAAACACAGCACTGTCTGCCTTCATGGAGCTTACAGTCTGTTAATGAGCACTGACATACATCCAAATGATTGTGTGATAAGGGTAAGACACGTGGTGCTAGAGGAACGTGCATGTTACAGGGACCCTGACCTAAACCGAGGGCTGGAGAGCTGTGGTCAGAGAAGACCTCCCCCAGAAAGCAGCTGAACTGAGTTCCATGGGATGAAGGGGAGTAAAACCAGGGGAAGGATGAGGGAGCACTTCAGGCCATGGGACTTGCACGTGCAAAGACCCAGTGGCAGAAGGGAGTTACCTACCAAGAAACTAATAAACAGTCTGTTTGACTGGAACACAGAACACACCCCGCAGGAAGCACAGTGGACAGCAGGACTGCGGCGGGAGGGAGGTGCCTGGAGCAATGGCACTCCTTTCTCCCTTCAGAGAAAATGGTGCTTTTCAGTTTTCAGGGCTCTCTCCCAGACATGACCCCATCAGAGCCTGTGCAGCAAGACAGTTAGCAAGAGCAGTCAGGATTGTTCCCAATTTGCAGAAGAAGAAGTAAATGCTCGATAAAGTGACTCACCACAGGGTCAGGGAGTTAGGAAATCCCATGCTCACCCCGTGTCCTCTGACTCCTGGGCCAGTGCTCTCTGCTACCACTGCCTCCCCCAATCCAGTCCACACTGAGTCTTCCTTATGGCTCAACTCAAAGTGAAAGCATCAGGTCTCACAGCTGGAAGGGACTTTAGGGAAGGACAGCTCCCCTGGGGCTCCATCAGAGCCTTCCACCACCATCTCAGCAGAACTGGAGGATCCCAAAGCTCTGACTAAGAGCCTCCTGGTTTACTCTGAAACAGACAGAGTCCTTTTAGCTCAGACTTCATCAGTGGGGAAAGGGGTGATGTGAGTTGGACCAAGTAATCCCTGCCTTTTAATTGAATTAGTCCACAGTTCCATGCATCTGTTTTGAAACACAGAAACTACCTCTGTTGACCAAGCTACAGAGAAGACTTTTTTGCCAACACATTCAAGAACCATGAGAACTTCTCCCTTATCTCTGTGTCTTCCTGAAACACAAAGTTTGTTATCTATTTAAAATGGCCTATCCCATACTACAAACTGTTCATTGATTTTAAAAAATAACAACAAAGGGCAGCTCCTGTGGCTCAGCAAGTAGTGCGCCAGACCCATATACCGAAGGTGACGGGTTCAAACCCAGCTTCGGCCAAACTGCAAAACAAAAAAATAGCCGGGCGCTGTGGCAGGCGCCTGTAGTCCCAGCTACTCGGGAGCCTGAGGCAAGAGAATTGCTTAAGCCCAGGAGTTGGAGGTTGCTGTGAGCTGTGTGATGCCAGGGCACTCTACTGAGGGCAATAAAGTGAGACTGTCTCTACAACAACAACAACAAAAAAACCCTCATACCTGGTTGAACCTCCCAATAGCAAAAAAAAAAAAAAAAAAAAAAACTCGAGCTGAGTGTGGTGGCTCACACCTATAATCTCAGCACTCTGAGGCTGAGGCAGGTGGCTCAATTGAGCTCAGGAGTTCAAGACCAGCCTGAGCAAAAGTGAGACTCTGTCTTTACTAAAAATAGAAAAATTGAGATAAGAGGATCACTTGAGCCCAAGAGTTTGAGTGTGCTGTGAGTTAACATAATGCCATAGCACTCTATCCAGGGTCACAGAGTGAGATTCTGTCTCAAAACAAATAAATTAAATTAAATTAAAAATAAAAAAGACTTTTAAAAAAGAAACGGAAGTTCAGTTTCTTTAAAAATAAAAAACAAGGCTCAGCGCCTGTGGCTCAGCGGGCTAAGGCTCCAGCCACATACACCTAAGCTGGCAGGTTTGAATCCAGCCCGGGCCCACCAAACAACAAGGACGGCTGCAACCAAAAAATGGCCGGGCGTTGTGGCGGGCACCTATAGTCCCAGCTACTTGGGAGGCGGAGGTAGGAGACTCGCTTAAGCCCAGGAATTGGAGGTTGCTGTGAGCTGTAATACCACCGCACTCTACCCAGGGTGACACCTTGAGGCTGTCTCAAATAAAATAAAATAAAATAAAATAAAATAAAATAAAAAACAAGACCAAGGATGCCTACTCTTGCCACTTCTATTCCAAATTACATTGGAATTATTCTAAGTGAAATACCTGAGGAAGAGAAAAATACATGTTGCATGGTCTCACTTATAGTGGGAACTAAACTGTGGCACACAGAGTAGTATAACGGACCCTGGAGACTCACAAGTAGAGAGTATGGGAGGGAGTGGGTAAGGGATGAAAATTACCTATGAGGTACAATGTATACTACTCAGCTAATGGTACAACAAAAGGCTCCACCACCATACAGCATAGACGTGTAACAGAATTCAACTTGTACTCCCTGAATCTATTACAGTAAAAATTAAAAAAAAAAAAAAACTACATTGGGAATCCTGGTCAATGCAACAAGACAAGAAAAATAAAATCATAAAGATCAAAAATAAAGAAACAAGGCTGGGCTGGGCGCCTGTAGCTCAACGGGCTAAGGTGCCAACCACATACACCTGAGCTGGCAGGTTCGAATCCTGTTTGGCCTGCCAAACAACAATGATGGCTGCAACCAAAAAATGGCCGGGTGTTGTGGCAGGCGCCTATAGTCCCATCTATGTGGGAGGCAGAGGCAAGAGACTCGCTTGAGCCCAGGAGTTGGAGGTTGCTGTGAGCTGTGATGCCACAGCACTCTATCCAGGGTGACAGCATAAGGCTCTGTCTCAAAAAAAAGAAAAAGAAACAAGGCTGGCACAGTGGCTCATACCTGTAATCCCAGCACTTGGGAGGCCAAGGCAAGTGGATTGTCTGAGCTCACAAGTTCAAGACCAGCTTGAGACAGAGAAAGACCTCGTCTCTAAAAAATAGCTGGGTGTTGTGGCAGGCGCCTGTAGTCCCAGCTACTTAGGAGGCTAAGGCAAGAGGATCACTTGAGCCCAAGAGTTTGAGGTTGCTGTGAGCTAAGACAACAAGGCACTCTACTGAGAATGACAAAGCAAGAATCTGTCTCAAAAAAAAAAAAAAAAAAGACTGTCTTCAAAAATAAACAGGCCCCTGGAACTCTTGGGGTCCAGGAGAGTTTGGCCCCTCAGCATCCCAGCATTAGGCACCAGAGAAGGCAGACAGAAGAGAACCTTCTGGGACCAAAGTTTCTTCTCCTCAAGGATGTGATCCATTGGTGCAGGAGGCCTAGAGGCTGCTGCCTTAGCACTGCTCCTGGCCAATACTGACGTGTTTCTGTCCAAGCTACAGAAAGAAGAGCAGGAGTATCTGGAAGAGATAGACCTGAAAACGCTGGGGAACAAACCAAGGACTTTCAAAGCACAGGAGCTATGGGGAAAGAATGGAAATATGATTATAGCCATGCAAAGGACAGGCTGTTTCCTCTGCAGGGAGGAGGCTGCAGATCTGTCCTCCCTGAAACCCAACTTGGGGGAGCAGATAGAAACTAAAGGGAAGGACTTCCAGCCTTACTTCAAAGGAGAAATCTTCCTAGACATACAAAAAAAAAGGTTTATGGTCCATATGGTTCACAAAGGTGCAAGATCGTTTTTATGGGATTTTTCCATCTGGGAGTGTAGTATGACTTCTCCTGAGCCTGGAAGGGAGGTTGCTCTGGAATCCTGAAAGGTGAAGGCTTCATCCTCGGGGGAGTTTTTCTGCTGGGATAAGGAAATCAGGGCATTCTTCTAGAGCACCTAAGAAAAGAACTTGGAGACAAAGTAAACCTACTTTCTGTTCTGGAAGCTGCTAGGAAGATGAAGCCACAGACTTAAACCTCAGAGAAAAAATGATTGTGAGAAACTGCCTGATGCGGGATAAGTAGGGGCACTCACCAGTGTTCCTGGGGGGTGATGTGTTTCCACTGTGCACTGAGGAGTTAGAAACCTGCTTACACTGTGTTCTCAGCATGGATTAGTAACATATTTAATACTGCCTTATGTTTATGCCCAGTAAGGCAAAACAGCCCCCAAATAAACCTGACAAAAGTCTAAGAAACTCGTAAGGGTCATTTTAGCTAAAACCTGGAAAATATGAGGCTGAAAATTGACAGTTGCACTTCATCACAAATGTGTATGTTCAAGTACTGTTATTTGAAATGATTTTTATGTCTTCAGAAATCTAAGAAAAGTTGATTTACTGGGAGATTAGAGAATATGAGGGTTGCTTTTTGTTGTTGTTGTTGTTTTTTGAGACAGATCCTCAAGCTGTCACCCTGGATAGAGTGCTGTGGCATCACAGCTCACAGTAACCTCCAATTCCTGGACTTAAGCGAGTCTCCTGCCTCCACCTCCCAAGTGGCTAGGACTACAGGCACTCACCACAACACCTGGTCATTTTTTGGTTGCAGCCATCATTGTTGTTTGGCGGGCCCGGGTTGGATTCAAACCCGCCAGCTTACGTGGCTGGCGCCTTAGCCTGTTGAGCCACAGGCACCGAGAATATAAAGTATTTTACTTTTGTGGTTTCTATTAACTTTTATATAATGTCAAAGAAATATTCATATAAAGGAATCAATGTGCTTCAGATTAGTTTGACAAAGATAAAGTATAAAATGAGATCTCTTTTTTTTTTTTTTTTAGACAAAGCCACAAGCTGTCACCCTGGATAGAGTGCCGTAGCATCACAGCTCACAGCAACCACCAATTCCTGGGCTCAAGCGAGCCTCTTGCCTCTGCCTCCCAAGTAGCAGGGACTACAGGAGCCCGCCACAATGCCCGGCCATTTTTTGGTTGCAGCCATCATTGTTGTTTGGCAGTCCCGGGCTGGATTCGAACCCACCAGCTCAGGTATACGTGGCTGTCACCTTAGCTGCTTGAGTCATAGGCACCAAGCCTAAAATGAGATCTTTCGTTTCATTGTCTTCCATTCTGACCCCAGAGATTTGTTTTTCTAAAAGAAATGATCTCAGCTCTGCACCTGTTGCTCAACGGGCTAAGACGCCAGCTGCATACACCTGAGCTGGCAGGTTTGAATCCAGCCTGGACTCACCAAACAACAATGATGGCTGCAACCAAAAAATGTCCAGGTGTTGTGGTGGGCACCTGTAGTCCCAGCTGCTTGGGAGGCAGAGGCAAGAGACTCGCTTGAGCCCAGGAATTGGAGGTTGCTGTAAGCTGTGATTCCATGGCACTCTATCCAGGGTGACAGCTTGAGGCTCTGTCTCAAAAAATAAACAAATAAATAAAATAAGTGATCTCTAGGGCAGCACCTGTGGCTCAAGGAATAGGATGCCGGCCTTATATACTGGGAGTGGTGGGTTCAAACCCAGTCCCGGTCAAAACTAAAAAAAAAGAGAGAGAGAAATTATCTCCAGCTCTCATAAAATTATGCATTAGAAATCATCTGCATATAAGGCGACACCTGTGGTTCAGTGAGTAGGGCGCCAGGCTCATATACCAAGGGTGGCCGGTTCAAAACCGGCCCCAGCCAAACTGCAACAAAAAATAGCAAGGCATTGTGGCGGGTGCCTGTAGTCCCAGCTACTCAGGAGGCTGAGGCAAGAGAATCGCCTAAGCTCAAGAGCTGGAGGTTGCTGTGAGCTGTGATCACATGACACTCTACCAAGAGTGACAAAGTGAAACTCCATCTCTAAAAAAAAGAAAGAAAAAAGGCTCGGCGCCTGTGGCTCAGCGGGCTGGGGCGCCAGCCACGTACACCTGAGCTGGCGGGTTCGAATCCAGCCCGGGCCTGCCAAACAACAATGACGGCTGCAACCAAAAAATGGCCAGGCATTCTGGTGGGCGCCTGTAGTCCCAGCTATTTGGGAGGCAGAGGCAGGAGACTCGCTTGAGCCCAGGAATTGGAGGTTGCTGTGAGCTGTGATGCCACAGCACTCTAACCAGGGTGACAGCTTGAGGCTCTGTCTCAAAAAAAAAAAAAATCACCTGTATATAAAACTAATAACAAAATCATTTGCCATAATAAAAAATCTAAAAATAAAGAAACAGGGCGGCACCTGTGGCTCAAAGGAGTAGGGCACCGGCCCCATATGCTGAAGGTGGCGGTTTGAAACTCAACCCCAGCCAAAAACTGCAAAAAAATAAAATAAAACAAAGAAACAAAGTTCTCATTAATCACACACAATATGATTGGTCCCAAAGAATGCACAGACAAAAATATTGACAATCAATAGAAACTTTGTGAGTCTTTTAAGTACTTTTGTTATTAAAGTATACTAATCATATGCTCACAATTAAATAAGTTTTACTTAACACAGAGGTAGTAAGTACTCAAAACTCACTACTTTCTAATCAGTTTACATTTTACTATTATCAGCACTCTTGAGGTTATACAAACAGGCACCTACATCTGTCTGATGGAAATAACATCCAAAGGTGTGCTACTGTGCAACTCTTCTCCTTTGTTCATTCAGTGACATCAAAATTCTATCAGGAAATCTGCCATCATGGGAGTGTTTACACCACAGAAATTGGCAAACATTACGGATTGGAGCTTTTTTCCCAGACAGCCACTTGTTAAACATTTACCAACACACTACTGCTCCCAGGTATACAGCATTAGTCTAGGGCATTGGATTGATGTGAGGAAAGGTTTGGGGAGGTTTGTTCTTTTAAATTTTACTTTTAGATAGAACATAATAATTGTCTATATTTATGGGATTCAAAGTGATTTTTTTTTTTTTTGAGACAGAGTTTTACTTTGTCACCCTCGGTAGAGTGCCATGACCTCATAGTTCTCACAGCAACCTCAAACGTTTTGGTTCAGGTGATTCTCTTACCTCAGCGTCTCCAGTAGCTGGGACTATAGGCGCCTGCCACAACACCCTGCTGGGGTTTTTTCCTTTTTTTTTCAGAGACGGGGTCTCACTCTTGCTCAGGCTAGTCTCAAACCCCTGAGCTCAGGGAATCCACCTGCCTTGGCCTCCCAGAGTGCTGAGACTACAGGCGTGAGCCACCGTGCCCGGGCCTCAAAGTGGTATTTTATTTTATTTGTTTGAGACAGAGCCTCAAGCTGTCACCCTGGGTAGAGTGCTGTGACATCACAGCTCACAGCAAACTCTAACTCCTCGGCTTAAACAATTCTCTTGCCTCAGTATCCCAAGTAGCTGGGACTACAGGCGCCCACCACAACACTTGGCTATTTTTTGGTTGTAGTTGTCATTGTTGTTTGGCAGGCCTGAGCTGGATTTGAATCTGCCAGCTTTGATGTATATGGCTGGTGCCTTAGCCACTTGAGCTACAGGCACCAAGCCTCAAAGTGGTATTTTTTTTTTTTTTTTGAGACAGAGCCTCAAGCTGTCACCCTGGATAGAGTGCTGTGGCATCACAGCTCACAGCAACCTCCAATTCCTAGGCTCAAGCCAGTCTCTTGCCTTTGCCTCCCAAGTAGCTGGGACTACAGGCGCCCGCCACAATGCCCGACCATTTTTTGGTTGC
>CAUYON010011292.1:0-51725 GCA_963573935.1 Arctocebus calabarensis
CGGGTCTGGGCCCCGGGACCCTCCCCGGGCTCCCAACTTGCCCCGCCCCCCCCCCCCCCCCGGGCCCCGTCAGTGCCTCCTCAGGTGCAGCCGGGCCCTCGAGTCCTGAAGGTGCTGGCGGGAGAAGCCCTGGATCTGAACTGCGTGGCCGAGGGCTACCCTGAGCCCCAGCTGAGCTGGTCCAAGGACGGGCGGGCCCTGCGGGGTGGGGGGCCGGAGGGCTCTGTCCACTTTGCGGCCATCAGAACCTCTGACGCTGGGAGATATCGCTGTGAGGCCTCCAACAGCGCCGGGATGGACTCCTGGGAGGTGGAGCTCAGGGTGCTGGGTGAGTGTCCCCAAACCCCAGAAGCCTCCTCTCCCTACCTCCCCCAGTCACTGCCTGGACTTCCGGGGTGCTCATCTCTGTCCCAGGTTCTGTGCCCGTCCCCTTCTTTCCCAGGACAAAGAGATAGCCTGGCCTTCTCTGGGAGGACCTCCTGGCCTCCGCAATCATGGGGCTGTCCTGTGTCCAAGGGCCCTGCCAGCCCTTGGGTACTGAGCAACAGGTCCTCAGAGCCCCCAGCAGGTGTTCCCTGAACCCCTTCCCCTCTGCCCATGACCTTGGGGCTCTGAGTGCCTGGGTGGACAGAGGCACATGGGCCAGTCATCAGAGTAGGCTCTGGACCTGGGGCCAGCTGGATAACCACAGGCCAGTCATCTACACTCTCTGAGCCCTTGAGTTTGCACCTATGAAGTGGGGGAGTCCATGAGAGAATGTATGAAGCACCTGGCACATGGAAACTTCTGGATCAGTGGTGTTAGCAGTTGTGCTGTTACTTAGAAAGCTGTTGCTGGAAGAGGGCGGGCGCAGGGGTAGGACCATGCTTGGCCCCTGTTTTGGGAGCACAAACTGGTTTCCCTGAGCCTGTGGGCCATGGTCCTGGTGGCTGTCTCATGGGGGTCACTCTTCGGAGGACAAGCCAGCACCTCTGACCCTGGGTCCCGGGGTGGAAGCTACCAACTTCAGGCCAGGGGTGTGAACGTGATGTTCTTGCCTCCCTCAGAGCCACCCCACTGGGGGGCTGACGAGACCAGCGGCCTGCTGGAGCGAGTGGCCGGAGAGAATGCCAGCCTGCCATGCCCTGCCAGAGGTGAGGCTAACTTGGGTAGACCTGGGCAGGTGAGGGGTGGGCTAGGCTGGTGGTAAGCCCCTACCCATGTTCCAGCAGTCAGGGGAGCACACGGTGGATGGCACCCATGGGTTACAGAGGGTTAGGTTTGTTCACTCCTTGCTGGCACCAAACTGGACATTTCATTCCATCTATGACCGTGTGGGGTGGCAGTTATCACTGGGGCCGTCCACCTGTGACCTGAGGTCACACAGCCAGGACATGACTCAGAGTGGGGTCTAGTCTGACCTAGCCCTGCCTGTGCCCACTCCAGCAGCTGGGATATGATAGCTGAGGCTAAAGTGGCCCAAGGTCCTTGTGGATTGGGGGTTGGAGGTCCCTGCCTCTCCCCCAAACCCCAGACTTTCTCATAGAGGATAGATTTGTGTGGTCCTGGGAAAAGCTAGTTCTTTGGGGAAGCAGCTCAGTGTAGGGCCCAGATGGCCACCTCTGTGATCAACCATCCAGCACTGGACCCTGCCACAGCCCTTCCTGGGTGTGTAACCTCAGTTTCTTCCCGTCCTAGAGGGCTTCTGTGGGAACTCAGTGGCGTTGTGAATTTGAGGTTCTGGTACCTCGCCTAGCATATCCTAAAGGCTCGAGGCCATGCACTGGCTGCGTGGCACCACCTTCCTGTGAACTCCACAGCCCCCACGGCAGATCCCACCCTGCCTGAGTGTGTATTTAGGCTTTGGGCTCTTCTGTGACTGTTGAGCGTGTTGTTCCTTGGGGATATGCTGTTTCCCCTACTTGGGGTTGGTGCTTTCCAGGGGGTGCTGTCTGGGTTGCTTGTTAGCAAGTGGCAGGTTATAAAAGATCCTGGCGGGAGTTATAGTACTGGCGGTCTCAGCAGTTCCTCCTCCAGCTGTGGGGTGCCAGGGAAGCCTCTGGAACAGGACTTGGGTAGGGGGAGGCAGGCAGGGACAGGTAGGGGCAGACACCCAGCTGGACTCTGGGAGCCCCTCAGCTTCCCTGCGCAGAGCTGCCCTCCCGGAGAGGTCCAGGTCCTGGGCCTGTGACCATGGTGCCACCTTGTGTCAGTCCCTGGAAACAGCAGCCCCTCTGTGCTCTCAGGAGGTGGGAGGCAGGAGCCCCCCCCCCCCCAAGTCAGGTCCTCCTGCCCTCTCCTGCCCTGCAGCACCCCCATCCCTGGACAGTTAGGGGCCTGTCCTCTGGCTAGACTGAGCCACTTTGGCTTAACTCCCCCCAACAAGTCTTCTGCCTGACGGGTAACAGGGTGGGGCCTTGGGCTGAGAGGGCTAAAGGGACAGCACCAAATTCAGTGCCTACACCTGAGTGGGGCCCCTGGGGCCTGTGGTGACACTATCCGCTGCTTCCTCATGGGGTGGGACACCCACTTGCTGGTGACTCCAGACACTCCTCTGTGAATTACAAAGGGGGAGACAAAGTAAGTGGCATTCAATGATATCTTGTGTCTCCCCACTCCCCCCCAGAATCTCCCTGCCCAGAGCTTCAGGGTGGTTCTGCAGTTACAGCTCTTTACAGGTCAGGGTTTTTGCATTAAAGAAAGTTCCAGAGTTGAAAACCCATCGCCCCTCCACGCCAGTCACCATGGAGGGCAGGTCCCTGGGGTGGTGGGAAAAATGACAGCTCTTGGGGGAAGCTGAGGGTGGGAGGGTGTGTGTGTATTGGTTTGTGGTACATCTGTTGTATGTGGTGTATGTGTGAAGTGTGTCCTCACAGTGGGGGTGGCAGTTCCCAGGAGGGGACAGCAGGCACAGAGAGATCAGGTAACTGGCCCACAGAAGTGCAGGGTGACTGTGGATGCAGGCACAGCTTCCTAGTCTTCCCCAGACAGCAGAATCTTCAGCCCTTTAAGTCCTGGCCCCTGGCCCCCACGCCCACGGCCTCTTCTGCCCTGCAGCTGAGAGGGTGAGAGATTAGTGTGTCTGTGGCAATGAGCTGCCAAGGCAAATACGGCTTCAGGACAGGGGTTATCAGGACACTGGTGACAGTCCTGCTGACCAGTAGAGGCTAAAGATGGGTGTGATGGAAGTGTGAGGGAGCTGACCTGCCAGTTTGCGGGGTGGCCCCGCGGCCTCCCTCTGCCCAGTGCTGGCAGAGGCTGGACAGCAGGTGGGGTGAGGATGGCTGTGTCCTAGGGTGCACAGCTGGAGCTCTTACTGTAACCTCTGCCTCATGGGCGTATGTGCACCTGGGTCTGGGCCCACATGAGGACCCCCTCTGCCCAGGCCCTGTTCTCGGGCTGGTGGCAGTGACGGTCCACTCAGAGCCCAGGTGCACCCACTGGGGGGCCGTGTGGACAGACATTAGTCAGTCCAACATGAGGAGCGTGGAGGACACAATGGGGGTGTGACCAGCAAAGTGATTGGCCTGTGCTTGTGAAGGGAGGGTCAGGCTGGGCAGAGCTGGTGCCTCCCACCACGGTGTGCTGGACTCGGTCAGCTCTTCATTGATTTAGCACCTGCTGTGTGCCAGGCACTGAGCCAACATTTGAGGGTCCAGCAGGGAAGAAACTAAAGACCTTGGGGAGATGGACAATGGATGGTAGAAGCCTAAACAGTTAGTGTGTCCTCTGCTGTGTTAGAAAGTTGGGCTGAAGCACAGAGGGGAAAGGCAGGGCAGGGGCTGGGGGTGCGGTGGGGGTGTAGTCTACATGAGGGGACTGGGCGGTGCCTTGCTGACAAGGGAACCATGTAACAGGCCTGTGCCCTCGGGCCTCAGTCTCACCCTCAGGGACCCTGGGGGAGCGTGGGCATGCAGCCTGGATGGGTGGCAGGTGTGGGCAGCAGCTCTGAGGAAAATGCTCCTCCTAGCCCAGGGGAGGTGCCTGGACCCCCCTGCCGAGGGTCTGACACTCATGGAAGACAGTGCTAATGACTCTGCTCCCTGTCAGGGACACCTGCACCACAGGTGACGTGGCGGAAGGGCCCATCCTCAGAGCCCCTGGGGGGCCGGCCGGGCGTGGCAGTGCTGGACGAAGGGTCTCTCTTCCTGGCCTCCGTGTCGCCCATGGACAGTGGAGAGTATGAGTGCCAGGCCACCAATGAGGCAGGCTCTGCATCCAGGAGAGCCAAGCTGGTGGTCCACGGTAGGCAGGGACCCCAGAGCTGGAGGTGGGGACCTAGGGACCAGCTTGTGCCCTCCTCCCATGTCCCTGGCTGGCAGAAGCCCATAGTGATGCCAGGGTCTGATGTACAACTGGGCGCCCTGGTACGGCAGCCCCAGCTCCCCAGGGCCCGAGAGTTCCCTGCAGAGGATCAGATCCCTATCCCCAGGCACTGTCCAGGGGAAAGGCTTGCGGGGGTTGGGAGAGGGGCAGGTGGCAGTGGGAGTCACCCATGAAGACAGCCACCCATGGATGCCACAGGTGGCTTTTAAATGGCCTGGCAGGTCAGTTCATGTCAAAATGAGCACCAGATCCTTGGGCCTCAGCTCCCACAATCCTGATACCAGGGGTGACTGGATCTCCACTCTCTGCTCCCTCTGACCTCTGCTGCCCAGATTTCTGAGGCCAGTGGCAGAGAGAGCCCTAGAGCCCACCTTTAGGGTAAACTGACCAGAGGCTCTTGCCCACATCACCAGAGCAGTGTACCTCACCCCATACCCGTGGTGCTGTGAGCCGGAAGCCCCCAACACGGCGGGAGCACAGCCACTAACTGTCCCTGCAGGTGGGATGCACACCAGACTCCTGGGTCCCTGTTTATGGCTCTATGTGAAGGCAAGCCTAGGCCCCCACCTTCAGAGATTCTGACTTGGGGGGACCCTCCCAGGTGGCTGTGACACGGGCAGGGGATAGACCCACATGCACCCAAGAGCTGTAGCACCTTTCACAGCTGAGTGTCAGAGAGCGTGGCACCCAGGCCAAGCCTCCCAAGGTGTGCCAGTCTCAGATGAGGCTCCTGTGGCCACCTGCAGGTCTATAGGGCCCCTGTGGCCAATCAGCGGCCAGGCACACCTCCTGAGATTCCAGTGATGAGCAGAATGGCAGTTCCCAGGCTCTGGGAAGGGGCGGCCATTGAGGCTGCCTATCCAGGCCACCAAGAACGGCCTGGATGGGAACCAGTGGCTATGACTCCAAGAGAAGGGGAGGCAGCTTCTCGCTCTCTCTGCCCCCAGTGCCCCCCAGCATCCGGGAGGATGGGCGCAAGGCCAACGTGTCAGGCATGGCTGGGCAGTCTCTGACACTGGAGTGTGACGCAAATGGCTCTCCATCCCCTGAGATCGTGTGGCTGAAAGATGGGCAGCTGGTGGGTGTCTTCCTGGGGTAGATGGGCTGCAGGTGGGATCTGGATTGGAGACAATGGATGGTTGTGCCTGCGTGCACCAAGGTGTGGTGGGGAGATGTGATGGGTGTCTGGGGGGATGCACCGGGGCTCAGGGCAGTCGGAGACTGGTTCTGTGGGGGAGCCTGAGGGCTGCATGGTGGAGGGAGCACATTACTGCTATGGTCACCACCCAGCTCCTTGGGCCTCAGTTCCCACAATCCTGATGCCAGGGTGGCTGGATCTCCACTCACTGCTCCCTCTGGCCTCTTCTGCCCAGATTTCCGAGGCCAGCAGCCACCACCTGCTGGATGGGGCCCGGTCCCTGCACTTCCCCAGGATCCAGCAGGGTGATTCTGGCCTCTACTCCTGCCGGGTGGAGAACCAGGCTGGGACTGCCCAGAGGGACTTCAGTCTCCTGGTGCTCAGTGAGTGAGGCCTGAGCCCCTGCAGCTCCCCGGCGTGTCCGGCCTCACAGCCCTACTCATGTAGGCAGAGAGCAGGCCACCTGCCCAGGGCTGGGAGGGAGGGGTGAGCTGGGCAGGGGTTCTGCACATGGAAAGGCCGCATAGTGGCGGGGTGTGCCGGTGTGAGCGTTTTCCCACCCCTCCCGCTCCCAGTCCCACCATCTGTGCTTGGAGCCGGGGCCGCCCAGCAGGTGCTGGGTCTGGCTGGTGCTGATGTGGAGCTGCAGTGTCGGACGTCGGGGGTCCCCACACCCCAGGTGGAGTGGACCAAGGATGGGCAGTGAGTAGCTCCCCCGGCGGACGGTGTGGGGATGGTGCCTGGGCCGGGTCAGCTGGACAGGGGTTTGGGGGAGGTTGAACACTTTCAAGGAGGCTGACGGGTGTGGCATATGCCACCTGGGCCCAGACTGAGGACAGCACAGGGGCCTCCCACCCAGCAATGAAGAGACCACCCAAGGAGACCTGCTCTGCCTTGCAGGATCTCTATCGTCACTCAAATCTTCTTTTGTTTAAACTTTTTTCTTTTTTAGGTAAAACACAGCGTGCAATCAACCATTTTAAAGCCCATAGTTCAGTGGCATTCGGGTCATTCTCAGCATGGGGCAGCCACTGCCTTTGTCGCATTTCTGACATTTTATCCCCCCAAAGGAAAGCCCATCCCGCCAAGCATCACCCCAGCCCCCTCCCCCACCCTGTCTTGTGGACATACCTGTTCTGGACAGGGTGGCCTTCATGTCTGGCTCCTTCCTCTCAGCATAACGTTCTGAGGTTCATCCACGGTATAGCGAGCATCCGCTTTCCCTTCCTTTTTATGGCTGAATAATATTCCACTGTACATATGCACTGTACACAGCAGACCAGGTGCTGTGTATCCGTCCCTTGGATGCTGGGCATTTGGGTTGCCTCCCCTTCTTGGCAACTGTGAGTGGTTCAGCCCTCCTTTTACAAGCTGTACGCCCCCCTCGGCAGCTTCCCAGCCACCCCAGTGTTGTGGCCTCACTGACCCTTGATCTTCTCTCAGGCCTGTCCTCCCTGGAGACCCTCACCTGCAGCTCCAGGAGGACGGCCAGGTTCTGAGAATCGCCAGCAGTCACCTGGGGGATGAGGGGCAGTACCAGTGTGTGGCCTTCAGCTCAGCCGGCCAGCAGGCCAAAGACTTCCAGCTCAGAGTCCATGGTGAGCCCTGACACCTTCCAGGCCCCACCGCAGGCTGCTTGGGAGGCTGCCCTCTGCCTTGGAGGGAGGATGAGGGCAGAAAATGGGGTCCCTAGCCTAAGAAAGCTAGGGTGGAGGAGGAACAGAGGGCTTCTGGCCCAGCATTTCCCAAATCGGATGTTTCTATGCCAGCTTCACAGATTTTACTACTGATACTACTTGGAATGATGATTATTAAACCTTTTTCTTTAAATCACCCACTTCACACCAAAACACATTTATTTAAAAGGATATGTAATATCTCAACTGTCCATGGGAACCAGCGCCACTTGCCATTAATGGCAGGGGGCTGAGAAAACAGATACGACCCCATGTTGTGAGTGCTCAGTGTGGGTTGGGCAGAGGGTACCCACCTGCATCTGTGCTCCCTGTGCCAAAAGTGGAGGGTAGAAAGTGCTAGAAAGGTAAATGAAGCACATGCACAGTGGCACCACGTGCAGGCGCCATGATCAGGGTGGAGGGAGGTAGGGGAAGGACGTCACGGCTCCCCTCTGACAGGCAGTTCTTTCGTGCTGTATCCACATACCCCTAGAGTCACCTGGGGTACCGCCAGTGGTGGGTGACCAGCCCTGTGGGTCCTAAGCTAGTCTAGCCCCTCATTTCACAGATGGGGAGATTGAGACCCAGAGGGGGTAAGTGACCTAGCCTGGCGATCCATTGAGTTAGGGGAACGGGGGTCCATAGCCCAAGCCTGTGGCTCTCTCCCACCTCCTGCATCTTCCATATCAACATAGCCCCAAGTCGGTCCCTCCTGTCTGTACCTACTCTCCCCATGCCCCGTGCCTTTCCTGTCCCCACTGTAGAAGTGTGTGATGTGCACAGAGTCTGTGGCCCAAGGGCTTGAGCGCACCACTCTTGCCTGCCAACCACCTTGGACCGCCTGTGACCAGGCCCCCATCGTCCTTCTCAGCACCCCCCACCATCTGGGGCTCTGATGAGACAGGCGAGGTGGCCGTCATGGAAGGACACCTGGTGCAGTTCCTGTGTGAGGCCCGAGGAGTGCCCACCCCTAATATCACCTGGTTCAAGGATGGGACCCTGCTGTCCCCCAGCGCTGAGAGGGTCTACACAAGAGGCGGTCGGCAGTTGCAGCTGGGGAGGGCCCAGAGCTCGGATGCTGGTGTCTACACCTGCAAGGCCAGCAATGCTGCAGGGGACACGGAGAAGGCCATTAGGCTGGAGGTTTATGGTGAGGGTCGGGGTTATGGCAGCTGGGGTGGGCAGCAGCAGGGACTCTGAGCCAGATTGGCCTCTGCCTGTCTCCAAAGGAGGGGTGGATGCTTGAAGCGGTCAGATACAAGCAGCATAATGGGATAGAAATTTACCAGGGAGAAGGGCCATCATGGTTCATCCACCTTCCTTCATTCAGGGAGGAAACCGAGGCCAAGAGCAGGAAGGCCAAGGTGTCAGGGCAGAGCTGAATCTGGTTTGGGGCCCAAACCCCATGACCCCACTAATAGTTAATCACGACACGCTAGACTGTGGGTGCAGTGTGGCATTAGCTCATTTATTCAGCTGGCGAAGGGGCCGGGGCTCTGGAATCCCCACTGACAGGTGACCACTACCGAGAGGCTCTACAGGGTGGGGAGGTTGCCCAGGATCACACTGCTGGGAGGTGGTGGACTGGCCCACACATGGGAGCTCCACTCCAAGTCTCACGCTGTTGTCCTCAGCACTGGCCCAACTCCAAGGAGCGTGGCTCTGAGGATGTACAAAGTAGGAGAACTCAGAGGAAATGAGGGTCTGGATGGGGCTGAGTGAAGCCCTGGTGACATTTGGGAGGGTAGCATGCAACCCTGCGTGGTCACCCTGACTGCTTGTGAGGAGACAGCTCAGGAGCTGTCTAGAGATGCTGGTGCCCTGGGGACCCCTGAGGGGCGTTGGGCTGTGTGGGGTCTGCAGGAAGCCCCCGAGGATGGGCCCAGCAACCTGCTCAGGGATTCACGTTGGCATCTGAGGACTCCTGGGAAGTGGAAATAAAAACTTATGTGCGTATGTTTTCCCTGAATTTTCAAAGGGTGGCTGAGTGTGGTGGCTCATACTTGCAATCCCAGTACATTGGGAGGCCAAGGTAGGAGGATTGCTTGAGGCCAGGAGTTCAATCTGAGTGACATAGCAAGGCCCATGTGTACCAAAAATTACAAAATTAGCTGGGTATACTAGCACATACCTGTAGTCCCAGCTACTTAGGAGGCTGAGGTAGGAGGATCGCTTGAGCCCAGGAGTTTGAGATTACAGTGAGCAATGATTATGCCATTGCTGTCCAGCCTGGGTGACAGAGTGAGACCTTATCTCTAGGGGAAAAAAAATTGTGGGACCTGTGATCCAAACAAGACTGAGGGGCTTGAGCAGGCTGGAGTCTGGCTCTGGTCCCTGAGTGGCCCCCACCTCTTCCCCAGTCCCACCCACCATTGAGGGTGCCAGCGGAGGACCGTACATAGTGAAGGCTGTGGCTGGGCAGCCTGTGGAGCTAGAATGTGTGGCCAGAGGCCACCCAACCCCCACCCTCTCCTGGCACCACGAGGGGCTGCCATTGGCAGAGAGCAATGAGACGTGGCTGGAGACAGGTGGCGCACTCAGGCTGCAGAGCCCGGGGGAGTCATCCGGGGGTCTGTACAGCTGTATGGCCAGCAGCCCTGCAGGGGAGGCAGTGCTCCAGTACTCCGTGGAGGTGCAAGGTGAGCCCAGCCCGTCCCCCCAGTGCTGCTGTGCACTTGCCCTGAGCAGGTTAAAGGGGACGGAGGGTGGCAGAAAAGTAACCAGTGTTCTGGTGTTGCATGACGCAGATGAGGGTGCTGAGGCCTGGGCTGGGAGCCGGCAGGGCCAGGGAGGGCAGGGTGAAGCCCTAGGTGGGAGAGTCCCTGCCTAGGACTCTGGGCTAGGTCATTTAAGCTGGAGGAAGCCATTCTATCTTCTGCCGATGGAATGGGCATTTACAGAGACCTTCCGGAGCGTCTTGACTTGTGGATGCTGGTCCCAGAACAAGGTGGGCAGGGTCTTCCATCCACTCAGCAGATGCAGCTTAAGCACTGGCTGTGCTGGCCCTGTGTGGTACTAGGGGCAAAGCAGGGAGCAAGGCCAGCCCAGCTCCTGAGCTACAGTGTGCTGAATGGATGTTACATAAACAGTCTCTGCCTGTGAAGAGGCCAGGGGGCCCTCATCTGGCCTTGAGGTAGCCCTGGAAGGCCTCCTGGAGGAGGAACCATTTATAGGGAGGCCTGAAGAATGAAGTGAGGCTGGGGGGAATGTCAGGGGCTGCTCGGGTCCAGGCGCTGACGGTGGGTCCTGTCTACAGTGCCCCCACAGCTCCTGGTGGCTGAAGGTTTGGGCCAAGTGACCACCATCGTGGGACAGCCCTTGGAACTTCCCTGCCAGGCCTCGGGTTTCCCAGCACCCACCGTCCAGTGCGTATTACGTGGTGGAGGCTGGGGTGGTGGCAGTAGGTGGGGGGGAGCTGTTTCTGTCCCCAGGAGTATGGAAAAGGCCCCGAGTGGAGCAGGGATGATGAGAGCTGGTGGGAGGTGCCTCGAAGCTCCCTGGCTTGTCCTGTCCACCCTTCCCTGCCTCAGGCTGACCTATCCACTCCCACCCCCACCTCAGGTGGCTACAGAATGGCCGCCCAGCCGAGGAACTGGCTGGGGTGCAGGTCGCCTTGCAGGGGGCCACGCTGCACATCAGCCATGTGGAGCTGGGCCATGCGGGCCTCTTCTCCTGCCAAGCCACCAATGAGGCAGGCACTGCTGGGGCTGACGTGGAGGTGTCTGTGCATGGTGAGTGGACAGCTGAGGTTCTGGGGTCACAGGGAGTCAGGACCTGGGTGGAGCCAGGAGGCCTTGGCAGGCCTGGGAAGGGCATGGTGCGTGTTTCTGGGCTGGACTTCCCTATTCCCTGCAGATGTGAATGTGAAAGGCTTGTTTGGGGCACACAGCACACTTGTCATCTGTCCTGTCCAGCACTTAGGCCCTCACTTCTCTCCTTTCTTTCCATCCACTTTCTGTGTGCTAACCATGGTGAACTTCATTCTGTTCTTCAAGTACGTCAGTGAGCGCTTGCACTCTCTCTCTCACCGTCTCACCTCTGAGCCTGCATACACTGTTCCCTCTGCCTGGAATATTCTCCCTCTTCTTTGTCTGCCTCGCTTCTCCCTGTCTTTCAGGTACATCCCGAAACACCTCTTCCTCCAGGAAGCCTTCCTTGATTCCAACAATTTTCTAGTCTGCACTGTCCAGCCTTTCACAGCCATAGCCCACCACCCACGATGCTGGGGTGGCTTGTTTAGTTGTCTGGCTCTGCTGTCCAGCTTGTGAGCTCTGAGAGGGAAGTGTGGTGGCCACCTTTCTCTTGGGCTCTAGTATAGTTCTGGGCACAGAGTAGATGCTCAACACACACAGAGATGCATGGATGGATGGGAGGATGGGTGGATAGATTAGTAGATGGATGAGTGGGTGGATGAATGGATGGGCAGGTAGATGGACACATGGATGGACGGTAGAATGTTTAAAGGGAAAGAACTGCTCAGCTGGTTCCCAACCTGGAGCCTCAGGCTGACCTATCCACTCCCACCCCCACCTCAGGTGGCTACAGAATGGCCGCCCAGCTGAGGAACTGGCTGGGGTGCAGGTCGCCTTGCAGGGGGCCACGCTGCGCATGGCCAAGTATCTAGGTGGTGGTGGACAGAACCTAGAGCCCAGCCCTTGGCCCCGCCCTTCAATTCTACCCCCCACCCCAGGCATTGAAGGGACTATTGGGTGCCCACTGTGCCTTTTCCGACCCTGATCTGGGCTCTCCCACCTTTCCCCAGAGCCCCCGTCCGTTAATATTGTCCAGGGTGAGAACATCACAGCCCCTTTCCTGCAGCCTGTGACCCTCCAGTGCACAGGTTCTGGGCTGCCTCCCCCAAGCCTCCGCTGGTGGAAGGATGGGGTGGCCCTGGCATCCTCTGGGGGGAGACTGCAGGTATGTGCAGGGGCTTGAGGGCTGGCGGGCCAACTGAGCACAAGTGATGGGGGCACTTTTAGGGGCCTGGGGGTAAGACAGGCACAGAAACCTGTCAGCCTGGGGGTGGGGTGGGGGAGGGCACAGCCTCTTCCCAGTCCCAGGAGCTTCAGCTGTCAGAGGGAGAAAGTGGGGGACAGGGCAGCGTGCCTGGAGATCAGAAGGACTCCTGGATTTGAGTGCTTGACTCATATTTGACTCCCAGAGCCAGGCCCTGCCCAGGGGTCAGGGGCATCCCTCCACACTGGGCCCTGTGGCTTCACTGCGTGCACAGCCCCATGGCACTCTGTGTCCTCCCAGATAGAGAAGGTGGACTTGAGGGACGAAGGCGTCTACACTTGTGCCGCTACTAACCTGGCTGGGGAGAGCAAGCGGAATGTGGCGCTGAAGGTTTTGGGTGAGGACATAAGGGCCAGGCTCCGGGCAGTGGGAGACTCCCCAAGACTCTTTGGGGCTGCATTGTGTGGCTGGAGGGTCATAGTTGTGCTCTTAAATTTAGGAGTGGAAGGTCCTAAAATGAAAGCATAAGCAACCACTCTGTCGCCCTTTAAGGATGTTTTTGGTGGGATTTTTAGTGAGGCTTTGCCCACATTCCCATTTACCTTTGTTTATCTTATTCATTTGGGGGTTCATTTGTGGGGAAATCTCTGCCCTTGTCACTTCCCATGGCTGCAGGGGATCCCACCTCCCCACTGTGCCAGCTGTCAGCTGGGCCTGGGGTCTGGGCATTGCCATGGCCCTTGCAAGGTGGCAGTAAACATTATAGCCATTGCTGTTTGGTCCTGGGCTGAGGTCCAGGAATAGGGTCCTGGGTCAGAGGACACGAGTTGGAGCCTTGTTGTCCCAGAACTTGGGGGAAGATGGGGGAAGGGCACTGGGGAGGGCAGAACCTGCGCACACCAAGCTGAGGCTCCCCTTGTCTGTCCCAGTTCCCCCCAACATCGAGCCAGGCCCAGTCAACAAGGCAGTGCTGGAAAATGCCTCAGTGACCCTGGAGTGTCTGGCTTCGGGCGTGCCCCCTCCTGGTAAGACCCCTTCTCCTGGCAGGAAGCCACCTGCACATATAATGAGGTGGGCAAGTGCCCTGGAGTCCCTCTCCCTGTGGGCAGCAAGAGAACTTGGCAGGCTCTTCTGCTCTGTTCCCATCTCCCCACTTCCTCTTCGACAAGGCCATCGAGCCACAGCACTGCACTGCCAGGACCCTGAAGAAAGCTCACAGGACTTCTGCTCAGACCTAGCAACTTCACAGGGCCACCCTGGCCGGGCAGCGAGGCCCAGACCCTCCAAGTCACAGGCTGGCCTCTTCTGTAGACTTGCAGTTGAAGAAAAGGCCGGGTGCTTAGGGCTAGGTGTGCCCGCTCAGCATGTGGGATGGGGTGATGCTTATTGTGGTCTTGGAGGAAGGCCCCTCTCCTGCCCCTCATCTAAGCCAGATCCACCCCACTTCTTGTGGGGTAAGCAAGCCCTGGGATATTTTCCCCCTCCCATGGGGGCCCCTGTTGAGCTCTGGGGAGCTCGGAAGGATGTGAGGAGCTGCAAACACATGATCTAGCCCTATTTATGAGGCTCATATCCTCTAACGCCCTCCCAGGGAGAGGTTTCCTGGGATGGGTGAGGGACTCGGCTGGGTTTGACTGTTTCTCTCCCCAGTTGCACCAGCCCCCACCCATGGCACTTTCTCTCTGCCCCTGGTCCTCCAACAGAGTCCGAAGGGCTGGCAGAGCCCCTCACATCTCTATTCTCTTCCTAGATGTCTCTTGGTTCAAGGGCCGCCGGCCGGTCTCTGCCCGGACAGGTGTGACAGTATCAGCTGATGGGAGAATTCTCCGCATTGAGCGTACCCGGCTCTCTGATGCTGGGAGCTACCGATGTGTGGCATCCAACATGGCAGGCAGCACAGAACTGCAGTATGGCCTCCGGGTGAATGGTGAGCTGCCTTGGGACTGTAGGGGCCCTCATCCCAAAAGTTGTCTTTCATCTATTTTCCCATCCATTCACCCATCTGCTCCACCACCCATCCATCAATCCATCCACCTACCCACCCATCCATCCACCCATTTATTCATCCATTCATCTAGCAACCCATCTAACCACTCACCTGTTCTCTTGTCCACCTGTCCATCTACCCATCTATCTATCTATCTGTCTTTTCATCCACCCACCCATCCATCCATCTATCCATCAAGCCAGACAGCCAACCAGCCATCTATGCATGAAAATATTTGACCATCCATCTATTGATTCAACCATCCAGCTCTCCAGTCCTCTGCCCATCCATCCACCCATATAACCACTCATTTGTCCATCTACTCATTCATCGATTCAGCCACCCATTCCTCCATCTGTCTTCTATTCAACCCATTTATTGTATCCTTGCTCCGAGGCAGACCCTGGGGCTACAGCTCTGAATAAGGGAGACCTTGGAGCTTTTTTTCTGTCTAGCAGAAAAAGCAGTAATTAGATTATTACCAAAGTATGAGGATGACATGTGTGACAAGGGCTAGTAAATGTGGGGTACAACTGAGGGCCTGTAATGGGGCACTGACCTGGCCTGGGGAGCCCAGGGGGCATCTTGGACACCTGGCGCCTAAACTAAGACCTCCGGCAAGGCCAAGGCTGCAGACTTGGGGAATTGGAAAGAGTGAAAGGTGGTCTGGGACCTGAGCTGACAGCACGGTGAGAAGAGGGCTGTGGGTGGCACTGTGGCTGTGTGGAGGCTGGACCTGCGTGGGCCCCGTGGGCCATGGGGAAGGTCTGAGCATTATCCTTGGAGGAGTAGGTCACAGCCAGGGGCATGGGACCTGGGCATTAAGGCTCGTGCCTCCCAGATACAGTGGAATCTTCTGACCACTTTCTGCCCGGGAGGGATCACCTGTAAGATAGTGTTTCCTCTGACGCCTCTGAGTTAGGAAGGGAAACTATCCAGGGGCCTTTGTCCCCACACCATCCCCATGAAAACAACTCCCTGCTGACTGCTCCTTCTGCCACTTTCCAGCTGGTCAATGGTAGGCAGGTGACTTCCTCTTTCCGAGCCTTGGTTTCCCGTCTGCGAAAGCCTCATAGCAATGTTGAGAGGAGGGCAGAGCAGCCTTGAGGATGGTGAAGCGGCTGTCTGTGACCAGGTGGCCATCTGCTTCTACCTGTGGCCATGTGCCCCGTTGAGGGGGCCCAGCTAGGGCCTGCCTTCTCTGTCTGCAGTGGGGCTCAACCTGTGCCCCCTGTCGCCCCTGACCTGCAGTACCCCCTCGAATCACGCTGCCACCCAGCCTACCAGGCCCGGTGCTGCTCAACACCCCTGTCCGGCTGACCTGCAATGCCACTGGCTCCCCCAGCCCCACTCTGTTGTGGCTGAAGGATGGAAACCCTGTGTCTCCAGCAGGGACCCCAGGCCTCCAGGTCAGTAGGGCTGGGTGGCCATGGCTCACTTTCTTGGCACCTCCAGTAGGTGCTGGGAGCAGCGGTCAGGCCCTGGGAATAGAGGGCCAGAGGCTGGCGGGAGCCGCCTAGAGCCCAACTAGCCAACAGAAGCACAGTGCCCCCCAGGAACACAAGCCACCTTCAACTTAAACCCTTCCCATAGCCACGTTCAAGGGAGTAAAAAGAAACTGGTGAGATCAATTTTAATATTACGTTAGTTAGTGCAATATATCCAGAACAATTTTATTTCATCATGAGATAGAAATAAAAATTGTCGGCTCGGTGCCTGTGGCTCAACGGGCTAAGGCACCAGCCACGTACACCTGAGCTGGAGGGTTCGAATCCAGCCCTAGCCCGCCAAACAACAATGATGAAGGCAACCAAAAAAAAAAAAAAAGGCTGGGCATTGTGGCAGGTGCCTGTAGTCCCAGCTACTTGGGAGGCAGAGGCAAGAGACTTGCTTGAGGCCAGGAATTGGAGGTTGCTGTGAACTGTGATGCCACGGCACTCTATCCAGGGTGACAGCTTGAGGCTCTGTCTCAAAAATAAAATAAAATGAAATAAAAAAAAAAGAAATAAAAATTGTCAGTGAGACATTTTACGTTCTTTTCAAACTAGCTTTGAATTCTGTTGTGTATTTATACCCGGGGCCCCTCTCAATTTGGACTGGCTGCATTTCAAGGGCTTACTGGCCACAGGTGGACAGAAGGGCCGGCCAGCCGGCGGAGTTCTGAGGCCTGGATGCAGCTCATGGTCTCCCTGCTGCTCCAAGGGGGCTCTGGGGTGTGGGGCAGGCTTCCCAGGTGCACCAGCTGTGAGAGGGCTGCTGTCCCTTGGGGTGTGCAACAGCAGGACATCTCCCCAATGTGAGCATCCCCCTGGGCCGCAGGTCTTCCCTGGGGGCCAGATGCTCACCTTGGCCAGTGCCCGGGCCTCCGACTCCGGCAGGTACTCCTGTGTGGCTGTGAGCGCGGTGGGTGAGGACCACCGAGAAGTCATCCTGCAAGTCCACAGTGAGTCCCAGGCTGGGAAGGTCACGTGGTCCAGCCCAGCAGCTCCAATGGAGTGGGGCTGTCCCCAGGCACATTGAAAGGAGAGAGGTGGCTGGGTAGAGTAGTACCCACTAAGATTGGCTGCCTTGGACCCTTAGAGAGCTGCCATGGGTAAGCAAGCACCCAGGTGGCTACACAGCCAGGAGCCCTGTGTTCATGGAAGAGGGACCAAGAGCATGAAGCAGCAGCAGGAGGCCCCACGTCCTCAGTGGCCTGAGTCCACTGGGGGCGGTGTGGGGTGGTGGTTAGGAACACCCATCTAGAATGTCAGGAACACGAAGTTCAGACTCTACCTCCCTGCCGCTTGTCACTTTGCTTCTCTGAGCCTCCTTTTCTTTATCTGTAAAATGGTGGGAAGGATGGTACCCCCCTCAGAAGTCATCATGGGGTTCACTGAGCTCACTGGGTATTACAGTCACTGCTATATTTCCTTGAGTGAGTTTGTGGGGACTCTGCAAAGGTGCCAGCAGCAGCTCTGGGAGGTGCAGAGCCCCAGTAGGAGGTGAGGAAGCATCGGATGCCAGCTGTTTCCATGGCTGCAGTCAGGATCAGTGAACTGGTATCCTGTGCCAAGCACCCATCTGTGCCTTGGCTCCATGTGGCTCCATAAGGAGGGGACTTTCACTGCATCCATTTTGCAGATGAGGAGACTGAGTCCCCAGAGGCTGAGTGGAGTCTCAGCTGAGCTGTGCTAGTTTAATTAATTAATTAACTGATTTATTTTTTGGGTGAGGAAGGTGGGGAGGAGGGATAAGGTGGTAGTTCTGAGATTTGCTTTAACTTTTTTTTTTTTTGAGATAGAGTCTTATTCTGTTGCCTAGGCTAAAATGCCGTGGCATCATAGCTCATAACAATCTCAAACTCGTAGGCTTGAACAATCCTCTGGCCTCAGCCTTCCCAATAGCTGGGACTACAGGTGCCTGCCACAAAGCCTGGCTAATTTTTCTATTTTTGGTAGAGACAAGATCTTGCTATTGCTCAGGCTGGTTTTGAACTCCTGAGCTTAAGCAATCCATTCGCCTTGGCCCTCCACAGTGCTAGGATTACAGCCGTGAACCACCACACCTGGGCTGTTTTAAAATTTTGAGATAAGCCAGACACAAGCCTGTAGTCCCACCTACAGGAGACTGAGGTGGGAGGATCACTTGAGCTCAGGAGTTTGACACCAGCCAGGGCAACATAGTGAGACTCTGTCTTAAAATTTGAATAAATAATAAAGTGAGGTAAATAAAGTATTTTGAGATAACTCGAGGTATACACACACTTGTAGGAAAGGATGCAGAGAGACCCCAAGTTCCCCCTCCTCAGATTTGGGGGCCTCTTTCTGAAGCAGGACTGTGAGCCTGTTGAGGGGTGGGAGAGGGTCCTGTCGGTGACCCCCAGCCCTGATGTTTGCTCCTGGCTCCTGGAGATGGCTGGGCCTGACACGGGTCCTGGCTCTGTCCTGCGGCACCTCACGTGCCCCCTGTCCTTCCCCCTCTCTCAGTGCCCCCGAGCATCCTTGGAGAAGAGCGGAATGTATCTGTCATGGCCAACGAGTCCGTGGCCCTAGAGTGCCAGAGCCACGCTGTGCCCCCTCCCGTGCTGAGCTGGCGGAAGGATGGGCAGCCCCTGGAGCTGCGGCCCGGCGTCAGGCTTTCTGCAGACAAGGCCGTACTACAGGTGTGCAGACTCCTGCAGCCACACAGCCTCCACCGGGCCCAGGGCGGCCCGGGGCCTGTGGGTGCCCTAGCACCCCTGAGAGTATGCGACCTGCAGGGCCCCCAGGGGACGGGGAGCAAGCTCAGCACCAGGTCCTCAGGGATGCTGAGGCCTCACCCACTCCTCCGGCCACACTCTACACCTCGTGATATGATCGTCCCCAACTGCAAGCACCGCCTTTGGTTTTTCCTACCTTCCCCTCCTTCTTCAAAGCCACAGTAAAGCCTCATCACTCCTGTGCCAGAATCTGACCCCTGAGGACGGGTCCCCTCCACCTCCACCATCCTTCCTCCTCCACTTTCTCTTTTGGGCTGGTCTGTTGAATTTTCCAAAGAGACTGGGCCAAAGGTCAAAGGCAGGGGTGGGTCTGACGCAGCTCTGTGCTGCCCCCTCAGAAGGTCTGGGCCATGGATCTGAAGTGGGGAGACAGCAGGGTCGCCATCCTAAGGTCACACAGGTTATCCAGGGGTGACCCCGTCTCTGTGTTCCCCCATGGACGGTATGCCTTTGCCTTGGGCCAGGTGGACAGGGCGGAAGTGTGGGATGCTGGCCGTTATACCTGTGAGGCCCTGAATGAGGCAGGCCGCTCGGAGAAACACTACAACCTGAACATCTGGGGTGAGGGTCTCCCGGACTGGGCTGGGTCTCAGCACCCTGTGGGGGGATATTGCTTTGATGGGGTCCCAGTTCATGGCCCTCTCTCCTGCCCTGCCTCCCCGTCCTTTCTCCATTCCAGCCCCCACCCCCAACTCAGCCTCTCTCTGCTCTCAGTTGCTCCAGTGTTCCCCTCGGGCGAACCCCGCACCCTGACTGTGAGCGAGGGGCACCCCACAAGGCTGTCCTGCGAATGCCAGGGTGTCCCCTTCCCCAAGATCTCCTGGAAGAAGGATGGTAGGATGCTGCCCTCACCCAGCCCCACTTCATTTCTCAGCTAAGTGGGAGGTCTCCCCATCCCTGCTGGGTGCCCCTATAGCAGAGCCCAGAGGGGTGGGCTTATACTACTCGAGGTTGGGTCCTGGTAACAGAAATGATGCTTCCCTCAGCCCCTCTCTGCTCAGTCCCTGCGGCCTCCCAGCCAGCGAGAACCGGGTTGGACTTTAGATGTCCCTTCTTCCAGAAAGCCCTTTCTGACGGCCAGGCTGGGGCAGGGCCTCCTTGGCATAGCCCTTGCGTGATGACTTGTCATGTTGCCCACCTTGATCCTTCTGTGTCTGCTCCTTCCTGAGTCTGAGCACCATCTCCACCACTGCTAAAGTCCAAGTTCAGCACCTGGTACAAAATAGGTGCTCGATAAATATCTGGAATTCTCCACACGCACAGGATGCCAAAAAATCATATTAACAGGGGAAAATACTGTATTAAAATTACAATACTCCAATATATACTGATAAAAAAAGACAAATGTATGTCACCTCTTGTGATTGCAGAAGTCAGAAGTGACTTGAGTATACCCTCTGTATAGATAAATTTTACTCACAAATGATCACAGCAGCTTTCTTTTTAAAAAAATTTCAGAATATTATGGGGTGACCTATATTTGTTGAGGGCCTGTTCCAGGCCCAGTTCTAGGCACTGGGAACACTGTAGTGAACAAAAAGGAACCCTGCCCCCCAGTGGGGCAGTCAGATAATAAAAAGTAAATGACTCTGTACCTTAGGCTATAAGTTCTATGGAGAAGAATAAAGCCAGGAAGGGGAGATGTGCTGGGGTAGGATTTGCACTTTTAAGTTAAGCAGCCAGGGAAGTTTGACCAAGCAGTCTTGAAGAAGTCAACGGACAGGCATGGAATATGTTAGGGAAAAGCACTCCAGGCAGAGGCAGTGACAGGTGCACAGGCCCTGGGGCAGGGATGCCAGTTGGATGGCCAGAGGAAGGGAGGAGTCAGGGATGATGGGAGCTGGCGGGGAGTGAGGGCACCATCGCTAAGGTGGGAAGTTCCAGGGAGATGTTGGAAGAGGCTCCAGCATCTGCAGAGACATGACATGGAGACATCTGTTAGACACCCAGTGAGACATCAGGTGGCCAGTGAGAGAGACATGTCTGGAGCTCAAGGAGGGATCTGGACCAGGAAGCTGTCTGAGGACAGCAGCAAGACAGGCTAGGAACGCCAGGACAGAGGAAGAGAAAGCATTGCCAGGTGGCCACTGCGTGGCCTCCCCTGTGGGGTCAGGCACTGTGTCATGACGGAACCTGAGGTCTTTTCCTCTGTGCTGGGCTGTTTCATCTAGCGGCTAGAGGTTGACAGATCGTCCCCCTTCAAGGGGTCTCTGTGCTGCCAGGTATACCAGCTGCCTGGTCTCCTTTCTCAGGTCACTGTAGCCAGAGAGGCCATTCATTCAATACCCTTTGAGCCCTGCTGTGTGCCAGACCCTGGGTCCCTAAGGACCCCGGGGTAAGGCCTGCCATGGTGGAGGGCCCAGGCCAGGTCAGATTCAGACGGGGCTCCTGCGGCAGCTGGGGAGAAGCTCAGGGGCTCAGGCCCTGATGTGGCATGCAGGGAAGACTTCCTGGAGGCAGGGAGGTCTCAGTGAACACCTGGAGGGTGAGTGGGAGCAGCAAGAAGAGGGGGGAGGACAAATACTGCAGGTAGAAAGATCTTCTGTCCCTCAAATGTCTTGGACCAGGGCTTCTTTCTCTCAGGTCAGCCCCTGCCCGGGGAGGGGACTGGCCTCGAGCAAGTGTCGGCTGTGGGGAGACTGCTGTACCTGGGACAGGCCCGGCCGGCCCAGGAGGGGACATACACCTGTGAGTGCAGCAACGTGGCAGGGAGCAGCAGCCAGGAGCAGCGGCTGGAGGTGCACGGTGGGTGAGCCAGGCCCAGCCGGGAGGGCCAGGGAGCACGGCGGGCCTGGTAGACACCACCCCAGATGAGCAGCGATGACAGGCACCTTCCGTGCAGTCCCTCAGATTCCCGGCATTTTCACTGCTCTCCCACTCAGCTTCTCACAGCCCCCAGCCTAATCATGGGGAGGAGGCACATGGCTCCTGAGTACCCCACAGTGGTTCGGAGGAAAGAAAGCCACATCTTGGGACAGTTGGAAACATAAAAGAAATGTAAATGTCAGACAAAGCTTCTATACATGTATATAATGGAAACTTAAATCTCCACCCACTGTCTGTGAGGTTGAAATCCTGTATCTCAGCCTTATAGAAATTGCACTAGAAAATGACACCAAGGAAGACACTGCTCAGCCTCTTGGGGAGAACTCACCCGTGGAATAATTCCCAAGTCCCAAGCCTTTGGTTTAGAGGTTTCCCTCAAAACTCCTGAAAGGGCCGTGCTGTGAGCTTGTTCCCCAGATAGGCCCACCTGGGATGCCCAGAGAGTGTCATGAGGTTCTGTTATGCCCCCATTGCAGAGAAGCCCGAGGAGATGAGGTCATCTGGGCAAGATCACACAGCCAGCGAGTGGCAGGAGGGAGCAGGCATGCCCCCGTGGGGCACGTGGCAGGTGGCAGTGCCTGGCAGCCCCAGCAGCTATCCCTGATGGACTTTCTCCCCACCCCAGTTCCCCCCCAGATCACTGGCCCCCAGGAGTCCCCCACACAGCTCTCCGTGGTCCAGGACGGGGCAGCCACTCTGGAATGCAATGCCACAGGGAAACCGCCTCCAACGGTGACATGGGAGCGGGACGGCCAGCCTGTGGGGGTTGAGCCAGACTTGCGGATACAGAACCGGGGCCAGAGCCTGTATGTGGAACAGGCACAGGCTGCCCACGCTGGACGCTACAGCTGTGTGGCCGAGAACGTGGCCGGGAGGGCGGAGAGGAGGTTTGCACTCTCCGTGCTGGGTGAGGACAGCAGCCGGCTACAGGAGGGCAGGGCACTGGGGAGGGCAAGGGGGGTTCAGTCTCCAGGCTCAGGTCTCAGGTGGCTCTTCTGGAGTCAGGCCTCTGGCGAGAGCTGCCCACAGTAAGCTGCTCTCATCAGGACTGGTCCCAAAAGGCCCTACTTTCCCCATCCACATCTCCCTCCCTTCTTCCTCCTCCCTACTCTGCTCTGAGCCCTGGTCTCTCCTGCATGCCTGGTGTGTGATGGGGGAGTTCAGGGGCCTGTGGGAGACCAGGAAGATCTTGGACACTGTCGTGGGAGGTCAGGGCAGCCTCCTGGAGGAGGTGCCCTTTAAGCCAGAGCATAAAGGCTGAGTAGGAGTCAGGCAGCTGCTGGGTCAAGGGAAGGTTGTGCCAGGCAGAGAGTGGCTCGAGGAGCCTCCTGCATTACAATCATTTGCTGAGCTCCTACTGTATGCCTGGAAGATAATCAGCATGGAGGCAGGGAGGGATAAGAGGTAAGGTGGAGGGGCAGGGATCAGTTTAGGGACGGCCCCCATTATCCCCCCAGTGTTGCCGGGACCCGATCCTCACCCAGTTATCCCCACCCCTGTGGAGGGTGGCTTCCTTTACAATCAGGTCACTTCAAAATGCAGGGGTGCCAGTGAACTTGGCTGTGTGGCCCTAGGAAGCGTGTCTGGGCCCAGTGCTGCTGTAGATCGGCCTCGTGGGCTCAGCACTCCCTCCAACCAGGCTGTGGACTGAGCACGGTGCATGGGTTCTGGTGAATCCTCCCAGGCATCCCTCTAAAGCAGTGATTTTCAACCATTTTTACCTCACGACACACTTGAACCCATACTTAAACTTCTGTGGCACACTTAAATTATGTTGATCAAAAAAAGAGTAAAAAACAAAGAATATACTTACTGTGCTTTGAACTTCTTTTGAAAATAAGTTAATGTTCTTTAAAAACATTCACGACACACCAGTTGACAATCACTGCTCTAAGGGGTCAGGGAAACTGAGGCCTAAGGTGTCTGTCTGACTCCAAAGCCCAGCCTGTGGCCCCACCCACTTCCTAGGTGTCACGGCTTCGGTGGAAGCAGCTCTGATCTCCTTGCTTCTGCCCGAGACTCTCCTGATGGGGTTCAGAGTCCTGGGGGGCAGAGAGTGGGTCTGGGGAAGGAGCCTCCTGAATGCTTCTCTTCTCTGTCTAGTGCCTCCACAGTTCATCGGAGACTTGGGCCCATTGACCAACATCACTGCCACCTTGTACAGCCCCTTGACGTTGCTCTGTGAAGCCACTGGGGTCCCACCCCCAGCTATCCGCTGGTTCCGAGGGGAAGAGCCCATCGGTCCTGGAGAGGACACCTACCTGATGGCAGGTGAGGCCCCAATCGGTGTTGTATCCTGGGACTCAGGATCTCCACCTCTGCCTCTGTACATCACGTGCCCATGACCTCTAACCCCGAGCTGCCAGGCCTGTTTGTACTCCAAAGAGTTCACCCCAAAACACTGGTTAGATGAGTGCGCCAGGAAAGAAGAGGCTTTTAGATAAGTTGGAAAAGGGCCTCCCTTTTCTCCTAAAGACTCACAGGGAGTATTTGCATAGTGAAAGTTCTGATAAGTCCTGCAGCCAAAAAGAAAAATTCACTTGGTTCTTCTTACATATAACGTCCTATAGAATAGTAACAAAGTTTTGGACATGCTTATCTAAGCACCTCCTCCTCTGAATATTTACCCTCTTTACAAAATTGGTTTGTGATGGTTCTTGCTGGTGTATAAGTGGGGAACTGAGGCCCAAGAGGGAGTGTTCATCCAAACTTTGTAAGGATCAAGGCCCATCTAGGCTCAGCCTTGGTGACCTATCAATTGTTGTAGGCAGCCCAGAGTGGGATGGCAAATTTGTTTCCTTTATGCACTTCTTCTGAGCACTCGGTAGGAAGTACCAGATGTGCTGTGCAGATGTGAATTCAGAGACTGCGTCTGGGCCCCATGGAAAGGACAGCAGCAATCCATTAGTGATGTCTCCCCTGGTGCAGAAACAGCTGGCATGTGTCCTGTGTATCTGCCCTCCCAGACTGGTCCTGGGAGACCCTTTGAGAGGTCCTTAGGAGAAGAAGGTGTTTTACCATTTTGTCAGAGTAGGGTGGGAGCTGCCCTGCTGACCATGTAGCTTACTGCTGTCCCTTAAGCCCCAGCCAATCCCCAGAGTGGGGGTGGCCTGGTACCAGATCCTTCTTTCTAGAGCAGGGTCCTCAGGTTTAAGCTGGTGCATGTCTGACCTCCAGGTAGCTCCATCCATTTGTTTACCCTTCCGAGCCTCAGTTTCCCCATCTGGGTAGTGGAACATTATGGGAGGCAGACATGTGCACATCTAATTATAACTCCTCTTTCTAGTGGGCAGCCAGGGCTCGGCTGGGGCCAGAAGGCTGCTCACAGCCTTACTTGATCCCACACCTCTCCCTCCCCAGGTGGCTGGATGCTGAAGAAGACTCAGGTACAGGACCGAGACAGAGGCTTCTACTCATGCCTGGCAAGCAACAGTGCTGGGGTGGTGCAGAGGAACTTCAGCGTGGAGGTCCTGGGTACGCTGCACCCCATTTTCATGGGAATCCTATGAATCCATCCCCTCCTGCCTAGGAGCCTCCATGGATGAGGCCCAGGCTCATAGCTCATGCTGTGTCTGGGGGCCTAGCACAGGGACAGAGATGGAGAAGTTGACAGAGATGGAGAAGTTAAGCCTTGTTTGCTTTGGCTCATCAGAAACCTGTTTTGAGGCTGTCATGGAACTTTCCAGAAATAGCTAATCTGAAGTAGAGGGGCAGCTACTGTTGACACCACCCACACCGCCTTCCTCCGGTCAGAGCCTCTTCCCAGAGGCACTGATATTTCCCTCGGCTGCGGGGAATGTCTATCTAAACTCACTGCCCTGTGGAAGCAGGCACATGGAAGGTTGGGCAAACTGAGGCACAGGAAACAGAAAAAGGAGCCATGGCTTTTGGCTCACTGCTCTGGGATGGTGTAGCCTGGGTGGGCCAACCCTGGTCAGTGGCTGTCTGTCTCTCTGTTTCCCCCAGTTCCTCCCAGGATGGAGAATGAGGACCTGGAGGAGGTGATCAGGGTCACTGAGGGTCAGACTGCCCACCTAACATGCAACGCCACAGGTAAGGGCCACAGGGTGCAGCAGGCTGGCAGCGGGGTGGGAAGAAAACTTCAGAATTGGGAGGGCCCCAGGGATGGGGCCACTAGTTCCAGCCCTGCTACCATCAGCTGAGGTCTCTTTATCTCAGAATCTGTGGCAGGTGCCTCTGCCCCAACACTCCCCCCGCACCTCACTACAGATCTCAACTTCTAGAACCTTCTATGAGGAGTCCTTTGGCTGGTTCCTCGGCCCACATGGGCTACTCGACTAGGCTTTAAATTCCCTGTCTTAGCACTGACCACAACATCTGAGCTCCCTGGGCCTCCTTGTCACCATGGTTTCCCCAGGGGCTGGAAGAGTAGGCTCCTGTTAATGCTTGTGGGCTGAAGGATGGATGGATGGATGAGTGGGTTGACAAGTGGGTAGATGGATGGACAGACAGATGCATGAGTGGATGAATGAATGGATGGATAGATGGATGAGGGGGTGGGTGGGTGAATAGATGGATGGGTGGATAGATAGTTGAATGGTTGCCTTTCTGTTTTACCTGTCTTTACCATGACACCTCTCCCCACTGATTGGTAAACCAGGCCTGGCTGCTGCTTTGGCTTCCTGTTGTGCTTTATGGGCCTCTGGACTCCATGAAGAATCCATGTCCCCAGTCTTATCTGGGAGCAGCTTCTAACCCCTGGGCGACCTGGCTAAAGCCTGCTGAATTGTCTCATTCTTTCCTCTGCATACAGGCCACCCACAACCCAAGGTCATGTGGTTCAAAGATGGCCGGCCCCTGGCTGGAGGAGATGCCCTCCACATCTCCCCAGGGGGAGCCCTCCTGCATGTCCTTCAGGTGAACCTGTCCAGTGCTGGCCACTACTCCTGCATTGCAGCCAACATCGCGGGGGAGAAGACCAAACACTTCCAGCTTAGTGTCCTGGGTAAGCTCTGGGCATCTCCTAGTCACCCCAGGAGCTGGAGGGAGGGGGATCTGCTCCCTATAGATGCTCCCCTAATAAATCTGTTCAACTTCTGTGTTATAATAGCAGTTGTGTCAACTGAACAGGCATGATTGGGTGAGTCTTCACAAAGACCCTAGGAAGTGGGAAAGGGGCTTATCTCCACAACCCTGACAAAGCTGAGGCTGAGAGCAGGGATGTGGATGATGCCAGGCTGCAGGTTGATGAGTTCAGGACCGTGTACACAAACTGTCTTGTTAGGCTGGAGAATCAGAAAATTAAACAAGAGAGGCATAGACTAGCCCAGGAAAATCTGTTTCTAAAAATGCTGATGGTAGCCGGGCCTGGTGACATGCACCTGTCATCCCAGTCACTGAAGAGGCTGACGTGGGAGCATCACTTGAACCCAGGAATTCTGGGCTACCGTGTTGCTAATCAGGTGTCTCACTAAGTTTGGCATCAACAAGGTGACCTCCAGGGAGACAGGGACTACCAAGCTGCCTAAAGAGGGGTGACCTGTGCCAGGTTATAAACAGAGCGAGTCAAAACTTCTGTGCTGGTCGGTAGTAGGATCAAATCTGGGAACAGTCACTATGCTCCAGCCAGGGCAGCAGCAGGACACCTGGTCTCTACTTAAAAAAAAAAAAAAAAAATCTGCTGGTTAATGGGAGAGTCCCCTGCAGGGGTTGAAAGAGGAAATTTTTGGACCAGTGAAAAGCAGAACTACTCTACCCAGGAACAAAGGCTGCCAGCCTTTGTCCCCCTCTCGGGGATGGGTGCTAACTAGAGACACAAACGAAATGAGAAGGCTCTGGTTGAATTAGTAGGAGGCGACATATTAAGAAGCTACAGGGTAAATCAAGGCAGAAATTATTCAGCTTTTACCTCTCGTAGTATTGCTTAGAGGTTGGGAGCTGGGCTCTGGGTCACTTGGGCCTGAGTTTGGGTCGGCCGCACGGTGCATGGGCACCTCCAAGCCTCAGTGTCGCTTCTGTCTAATGCAAGTGACGAGAGCAGCAGACTGAAGACTGTCCCAGTCTGTGGGCCCAGGGTCAGGGGCCATGTTTATGAGCACCCTCCCCTGCCTCCAACACAGTGGCCCCTGCCATCCTGGGAGTGACTGAGGACAGTGCAGACGAGGAGGTGACCGTGTTCATCAGCAACCCCATTTCTCTCATCTGTGAAGCGCTGGCCTTCCCTTACCCCAACATCACCTGGATGAAGGACGGGACCCCTTTTGAGGCCTCCAAGAACATCCAGCTTCTCTCAGGTGATGCCCTGGGGAGAAGGAGGGGACAGGTGACATGCCATCAGGGTCAGAGGAGGGCACACGTTAGCCCAAGCTCCTGCCTGGCATGAGGCTGCAGCTGTGGGGTGATCCTGGCCACTGTCCCCCACACAGGCACCCGTGGGCTGCAGATCCTAAACGCCCAGAAGGAAGATGCTGGCCAGTACACCTGTGTGGTCACCAATGAACTGGGCGAGGCTATGAAAAACTACCACGTGGAAGTCCTCAGTGAGTCGGGGACCCCAGCACCAGTCACCACGTGAGCCACACCTGACACCCCAGGGTACTCCCATGTGGCTTATCTCCTATGACAGCTGCCAGGCAGCCAGAGCAGGCAGGGGCGAGGGGATAGTGAGTTAGGAGTTGGGCCATGGGACTCCCAGACCCACAGCAGTTCTGGCCTCCTTCTGCTGTGTGATTATCAGCAGAGGCTCCACACCTGGAGCCCCAGGACCCCCAGGATGGACCACGCCAAGAAGTCCCCCATCCCAGACCTGCCCTGTCCTACAACTATCACAGACAGATGCTCTCTCCCCTGAGCAGATAGCCCAGGATGGGGTTGGCTTTTGAGGCCCATTCCTCCACTTTTGGGAGCCAGCTCCCCATTTCTGGGGCTGTCCCCTGGGCCAGGATGAGCCCAGGGTCTCAGCACCCCTTCCTTGTGGTTTGCAGTCCCCCCTTCCATCTCCAAAGATGACCCCTCAGGGGAGGTCGGCGTGAAGGAAGTGAAGACCAAGGTCAACAGCACCTTGACCTTGGAGTGTGAGTGCTGGGCTGTGCCCCCGCCCACCATCCACTGGTACAAGGACGGGCAGGTGAGTGTGGGAGCCCTGGGTCCTGCAGGTTCTGCTTGGAACCTTGCAGTAAAAGCAGCCCTTAACGCACTGCCTCAGAGCTGGTCCAGGCTCTGCTCACCCTTTATGATTTAATGAGAAATGCAGCTCTCTATGGGAAACACGTCTCCCGAACATTAAACTCTGCTGTTCTCACCATGGACTTCTCTTCCATCTTTGTGTTGAGTGGATTTGGTTTTGCAAAGCTGTCAGTGTCCCTGTCACTTTATGTTATATTTTTTTAAATGTTATTAAACTGTAAGTACGCTTGTCTTGGTGCCCTTGGCCCCTCTTATCTGACCTCCCAGCCCCCTCCCTGCCCCCAGCCCGTCACCCCCAACCAGAGGCTCCAGGTCCTGGGCGAAGGGCGGCTGCTCCAGATCCAGCCCACGCAGGTTTCAGACTCAGGCCGGTACCTGTGCATGGCCACCAACGTGGCTGGCGAGGATGACCAGGACTTCAACGTGCTTATTCAGGGTGTGTGTCACCAATGGGAGGGAGCCTGTGTGATTCACTGGGGTTGGGGGGGTGTCAGCCCTCGGCCATGCAGGGTCCCTGCTCCAGCCCCCAGAGGACGAGGCCCAAGACTCAGGCCCAAATTGCAGGGCTGAGTGGCAGAGCCTGGATTTGGACTGGCTAAGCTGAAGCAGCTCACACTTAGCCCCTCTGCCACGTGCCCCCTGATTTATGAGGAAATGCAGGGATTTGGTCCAAAATACTCTACGCCCAGAGTAAACCGAGAGGCTCTGACTTAGTGATTGTGGGGGCTTCTTGTGGGTCTCCTTACATTCTCTCCTCTGCTTTTATGAATGTTTGACATTTTCCTTTTCAAAAATGTGAAGGGTAGGAGGGAGGCAGTGAGTCTGAGAGGTGGAACAGCAGGGAGGGAGGCTGGGAGGGAGGCAGGCAGGAAGGGAGAGAGGCTAGAAGGGAGGCAGGGAAGGGGGAGGCTAGAAGGGAAGCAAGGAAGGGGGAAGGCTGGGAGGGAGGCTAGAAGGTAGACAGGGAAGGGCGAGGCTGGGAAGGAGGCAGGGAAGGGGGAGGCTGGGAGGGAGGCAGGCAGGAAGTGGGGAGGCTAGAAGGGAGGCAGGGAAGGGGAGGCTAGAAGGGAGGCAGGGAAGGGGGGAGGCAGAGAGGAGGGTGGGGAAGGAGGAAGATAGCTGGGAGGAAGGAGGAAGGCTGGCTGGGAGGAAGGAGGAAGATAGCTGGGAGAGGGAGAGCGAGGTTAACAACCAAGCAGAGCAGTGAGGGCTGCTCAGAGCTGGCCATGCCTCTGGAGTGGGCTGGGAGGAGGAGCCCCTGCTCCAGGCTGCTCGTGCCCTTTCTCATCTCTGTCTTTCTGGTCCCCAGACTTGGGCCTTAACCAGCTATGTGACCTGGAAGGCCACTGCCCCTCTGAGCCTTAGTTTCACCCTTTGTAAAACGCAAGTGATTGAAAGAGATGACCTGAGGCCCCTCCTAGTTCTATAAGCTGAGGACTTTGGGCTATTGTGTCCCTAAAAACAAACACCGGCTAAAGCTTAGTATCTGACTTCCCTCCCCAAAACATATTTCCACATTACGAGGAATCTTCAGCGTGGAGTAAACATGAGCTCTGTAGGACAGGAGCCTTACCCTGGTGCCCAGTGTGTAGTAGTTGATTAATAAATCCTGGTTGACCGGCTGGGCGCCTGTGGCTCAACAGGCTAAGGCGCCAGCCTCGTACACCTGAGCTGACGGGTTAGAATCCAGCCCGGCCTGCCAAACAACAATGAGGGCTGCAACCAAAAAATGGCCGGGCATTGTGGGGGTCACCTGCTGTCCCCGCTACTTGGGAAGCTGAGGCAAGAGACTCACTTGAGCCCAGGAATTGGAGGCTGCTGTGAGCTGTGATGCCACAGCACTCTATCCAGGGTGACAGCTTGAGGCTCTATCGCAAAACAAACAAACAAACAAACAAACAAAAATCCTGGTTGACCATGATTGCATTAATGTACACAGCTGTGATTTAATAAAAATAAATAAATCGTGGTTGAAGGAGCAAGTGACTCTGAGAAATGCTGTGACCCCTATGGGAATGGCTGAGAGGAGGGGTTTCTGTACCTGAGGAGGTGGGGATGGGAATCTCTGTCCCAGCAGAAGAGCACCCCGCCCTGTTTCCGAACGGCTCCTAACAGCTTTGTCTTCCCCACCCAGTGCCCCCCATGTTTCAGAAGGTGGGTGATGTCAGTACAGCCTTTGAGATGCTGTCCCAGGAGGAAGAGGCCCGGGGCGGGGTGACGGAATATAGAGAGATCGTGGAAAACAGCCCAGCCTACCTGTACTGTGACACCAACGCTATCCCACCCCCGGAGCTCACCTGGTACCGGGACGATCAGCCCCTCTCAGCTGCGGATGGGGTGTCTGTGCTGCAAGGTGGGCCAGGGCTGGGTGAGGATGTGGGAGCTGCTTGCGGTGTGACCTCAGGCAGGGTGGGCGACCACTCTGGACCTTAGCTGTGATTTGTAAGCTGGGCTGAAAGTGCTTTGCTTGTTTGAAAGTGGAAACCAGGTCCACTTCTGCCTCTGGTGTTTAGAGCAGAGCCTCCCACCCTGAGCTGCGCCCACCTCTGGGCTTTACAATCTGCAGTGTCCAGAAATGACTTACTCTGTGGAGGGCGCCAGCTCTCTATTAAATCCTCGAGGAGGTTTGGGCTTCAGACATTGAAGAAGCTTTTGCCGGACTTTTTGAAGACTGCACTGTGGTAGAATCTCATAGCTCATGTGTCTGACTTTTCTTTATTTGTTACCGCTTTAAATTTTCATTTATGGTTATTTAATTTTTTTAAGTTAACTTTTTCTTTTAGAGTATTTTTTTTTTCTGGGTGGTTTTAAATTAAAGGGCTCCAGAGGTGGGGTTTAGGAATGCCTGGCGTCCCTGGCTCACTTACCCAATTCCACTCAACTGAGTCTTAGGAGGGGTATCTCTGGGCTTAGGAGTCGCATTGTGTCCTAATGTGTTTGGGCAGCAGTGGGGCTGGCTGCTGAGAGAAGGGGTCAGTTTGCACGGCCCTCCATGGGCAGAGCCATACCACGGTTTGTACTTCGGTGCTTGCAAAGAAGGAGGCTCCAGAGGTCCAGGAAAAGCAGTGCTTCCTGAAGACTATCGTTCCTAGTAGAGATCCCTTGACTGACCCTGAACCTGGCCACTGACCTCCGATACTGACCCCGAACCTTGAGAGCACAGTGAGCCTCACTTGGTGCTTACCCCTAACTCAGACCCTGATCCCAACTATCAACTGAACCCAGACCTAGCTACTGGCCTTAACCCCCACCACTGACCTCTGGCCCTGACCACTGACTCCTAATTTTGAATACAGTTATCGTGATCACAAGCTGACTTGAATTCTGTCCCCTGCCATGGCCACAACCCCTCCACAGCTCCCTGGAAGCCCATCTTCCCTGGGCTTTGCAGATGGTGAGCCTCTGATGTGACCCTGGCCACACCACCCACAGGCTGAACCAGCCCTCCCCGGCCCAGAATCCTGAGCACACGGAGACCCTAATGCAGGCCCCAACAGATCAAATCCAGCCCCCTAGAGTGGTCAGCGTTGGCCCTGGTTGCTTTTAATCGTAGAGGGTCCCAGGTGATCCCTCTCAACCCGGCACCAGCCACCAGAGACCCAGGAGCTGCACCCCCACCCTGGCCTCTCCTGAGAACATTTGCCTAGTTCTCTGCCTCCGCCTTTCTGCTCTGACCAAACAGCTAGGCTCAACATGGCAACAGACCTGGCCAGCAACTACTGCTGTCTTGCTGGGCACAGCTGCAAGAGTCATCCCATTTGTAAGATGGGAGTAGCAATAGTACACGCCCCCCTGGGTCATCATGGGATAAGCTGGGAGCGCCCAGGACCTGCCATGCAGCAAGCTGTCCCTATGTCCTGACCTGATTCTGCCCCCGTCCCGTGAGCTGCGCCAGGCAGGCTGACTCTCTCTACACCACAGATGAGGCGGGGGCAGGGACAAGCCCCAAGTCCCCTCCCGAGGGAAGAATGTAAGAATGTGTCCTTGCTCTCAAAGGTAGCTCTTGGCCTTGAGCCCAGCGCTCTGTCCGGTGTCTCTGCAGGAGGCCGAGTCCTGCAGCTCCCCCTAGTGCGGGCAGAGGATGCTGGGAGGTACTCTTGCAAGGCCTCCAATGAGGTGGGCGAGGACTGGCTGCACTACGAGCTGTTGGTGCTGAGTGAGTGGCCTGGGGACTACGGTGTGGGTGGGCCCAGGACTGACTGCAGGCTCCTGAGGACCTCCCTCTGGGGGCCATTGAGGTGGGGTCCCTTCTAGTGGGGTTACGGGCTTGGGCTGTGAACTAGGAGAAATAGATTCGAATTACAAGTTAGAAGCTTCCTAGCTGAGTATGTTGAGTAAATCACAGCCCTCTCTGTGCCCCAGATTCATTCCCTAGCTGTGTCAGGGCCTGGGGGGATTTAGAGGGCAGGACACAAGGAGCCAGCCAGTGCCAGGCACCAAATGCCCCTCTCGCCTCTGTGCCCACCCCCTCCCCAGGGACCTCTGATGGCCCCTCAGCCTCCTCTCCCCACCCCCAGCCCCACCTGTGATCCTAGGCGACACAGAGGAACTGGTGGAAGAGGTGACAGTCAATGCCAGCAGTACCGTCAGCCTGGAGTGCCCGGCCTTGGGTAACCCCGTGCCCACCATCTCGTGGCTCCAGAATGGGTTGCCTTTCTCCCCAAGCCCGCAGCTGCAGGTCCTGGAAGATGGGCAGGTCTTACAGGTCAGGGAAGCTCCCTGCATGGGCTGAGGCGCCTCCATCCACACTGCTTATCTGTGGTCATTGTCTATGCCACCTGAGGCTTTGTGCCTGCAGCCACGCTGAGCCCCCAGGCCTAATTCAGTCCAGCAAAGAGTCTCCCATGCAGAGACTCACTGAGCAAGCACAGGGCGGCACACGGCACCTGCTAGTTCAGGTGCCTCCAGGAAAAGCCTGTGTGTGTCACACCTACACTCAGGACACTGGGCAGCGCCTCAGCCTCTTAGTGTCCAGACACAGAACAGTGCTCCACAGGGGTTGAGGGAGATTGTTCTCACATCAAGTTTGCTGTAGCAGATACCCAACTGCAACCTCAACCCCCCAGTGTCACACAAAGCCCAAGAAGGACGTGTCCCCTCCTCACCCCCATGAGCCCCATGCCCCGTGTCTGGTGTGGGGTGGGAGGGAGGGAGGGCAGCCTCACATTAGGTCCTGGGAGTGGCAGGGTCCAAGGGGCCTCTGGCCTCTCCCAGGCACCGGCTTCCTGCACCCATAGGTTTCCACAGCAGAGGTGGCTGACGCCACCAGCTACATGTGTGTGGCTGAGAACCAGGCAGGCTCCGCGGAGAAGCTCTTTACGCTCAGGGTCCAAGGTGAGCAGGGCTGAGCAGGCACCCCTAAGGGCTCCTTGTCCCTTCCTGAGGGCTCCTTGTCCCTTCTGAGGGCTCTTGTCCCTTCCTGAGAGCTCCTTGTCCCTTCCTGAGGGCTCCTTGTCCTTTCCTGAGGGCTCCTTGTCCCTTCCTGAGGGCTACCACCTTGGTGCTTCCGGTATCCTGAGCTCTGGAACTCATGCTCAGAGTTCAGGGGTTCCAGCCTAGCTTCAGCCACCTCCTGGGACAGGGCATGTTTGAGGGACCCTGATCACTAGCTGAACAGCTGTGGCCTCAGGGACAGAGGCAGTGTTGAGCACTCAGCTCATGGACTCCAAGCTGAATTGATATTTGGACTCTGCCACTAGCAGCTGGCAACAGTGACTCCCTCTCTGATCTCTGAGCCCCGCATTCTTGAGAGTAAGATAGTTACGAGGTTTCTGCACAAGGTCATTTGGAGATACATGAGGAGCTGGAGAAGCTCTCATTGTCTCACTCTGGCTCTCTGCATTGTCCTTTCTGTCTTTATTCTGGTGGCTGTGGGGACAGTCCCGCCACGAATTGCAGGCCTAAACTCAGAGAAGGTCACTGCCATCCTCAATAGCAGTGTCTCCCTCCCTTGTGATGTCCATGCTCACCCAAGCCCCGAGGTCACATGGTACAAGGATAGCCAGGCCCTCTCCTGGGGTGAAGAGGCCTTCCTCTTGCCTGGTAGGTAAACTGAGGCATCAGGCCTGGCCTTGAGGTTATGTGGGGACTGAGTTGCTTCCTCAACCCTGCGACAAGGCTAGAGTCTGGGACGGATTCAGGGCTGGGGGAATGGCCCTGGGAGCTGGGCCAGGTTGCTGTGTGAGGAGCCAGCTCCCCCTGCCCCCGGCAGGTACCCACACTTTGCACCTGGTGCGAGCACAGCCATCAGACTCCGGGACTTACACATGCGAGGCCCTCAATGCTGCCGGCCGAGACCAGAAGCTGGTGCAGCTGAGTGTGCTGGGTATGTGCCTGTCTGTCTGCCCCCTACCATCTCTTCCTTGGGCAGCGTGGCCAGGAGCAGGGCAACTGGCACTGGGGGAGGCAGGGCAGCTGCTGTGGTCAGCTGTGTGGGGGTCAGAGCCTGGCCTGGGAAGGGCTCGCCAGGGCCTGCAAACACTGAGAGGGCCATCACATCTCCCCATGTAGGGGGCCAAGGCCCAGAGAGGCAGGAGGCTATGCCTGGGTATACAGCAGGTCCTTGACCTGCTGGCCTGGCTGTTTTCCTCCAGCTCCTCTGGGGCCAGGTTCACTGTGTGATGTTTGTGGGCCTTCCTAGGCTTACCTATGGCTGAGCCAGGGAGGGCATGGAGACAGCCACTGTGCCTCACTCTGCTGTCTTGGCCCTCAGTTCCCCCCACCTTTAGGCAGGCTCGCAACAGCCCCCAGGATGCAGTTGTGGTGCGGGCTGGGGACAAGGCTGTCCTGAACTGTGAGACAGACTCGCTCCCTGAGCCGTCTGTTACCTGGTACAAGGATGGGCAGCCTCTGGTCCTAGTTCAGCGGACTCAGGCTCTGCAAGGTGGACAGAGGCTGGAGATTCTAGAAACCCAAGTGAGTTGCTGGGGATGGGGGAGTGGCATATGAGTGTCGGGGCAACCATCAGTGTGGCTGAGTGTGGGGGCTGACTCCTTGGCCTGTGGGATCCTAAACTGAGTTGATTAGCAGCTTCTGGGTTGGGAGACATGAGATGAGTATTGAGCTCTGGAATCAGGTTCCAGATCCAACTCTGCACTCAAGGTCAAAATCAAGAATGGCTCTTAGCCGGGGCTATCCCCACTGCCTACTTCAGTTTCCCCAGGATCTAGAAGAATTTTTCAGGCCCCCTGGCTGACTGTCTGTGACTACTGGGAGTTTGTCCCTCCCTACCTGGTGTGGGTGAGGTGTGGGTTAGATGCTCACAAGTGTTTGTTGGATGAATATTTGCTGCTCCTCCAGAAACTCATTTGAGCTCCTCTCTCCTGCCTCTACTCCATCCCCAGGGCAAGGGGACATTCCCTCCAGGCTTGACAACTTGCAGCCCTAGGGAGCAGGGGTCCAGAGCCTGTGTACTCACCTGCTAGGGGCCTCCTGCTTCTCGAGATCCTTGGGAAGGGCAGAGGGCCCCAACTCCCTTTAGCTTCCCAGTCAGGTCCAGCATACCTGGGGAGCCCCTGCTCTGGAAGCTTTGGGGGCCTAGATGTTTTGGGGGAGTCCTAGGCACCCCACCCCCAGCTCTGTGCACCCTGTCACCATGTCCTCTTCCTATCCCAGGTGTCGGATAAAGGTTTGTACAGCTGTAGCGTCAGCAATGTGGCTGGGGAGGCCATGCGGACCTTTGTCCTCACCATCCAGGGTAAGCAGGGGAGCAGCCTAGCCAGCATGGTTGTGGGTGCCCTGGCAGCACACGGGACTGCCCTGGAGGAGGAGGGCAGTGGCTGGAGAGAGGTAGTATTGCCCAGGATTATGGGCAGAAGATCTGGAATTTGAAAGACAGGATTAGCAGCACCCAAATAGGACTCTGCCCGTGACCTGCCTGATTGGCTTAGCAGAGTGACCATGTTCCTCAGAGCCTCAGGCTTATCTGTGGCAAAGAGGCTAAAAGCAGGAACAGCCCACTGGGCACTTTGAAGTACCCAAGCACATGGATGGCCATTGCTGTGTCAAGAAAGAGCTGGGCACAGGGCCTGGCATGAGGGCACTGGCGTGAAGGGGCCCAGAGAGATCAGATATACAGAGGCCGCTTCACCTCTGTCCTGATCCTTCAGGGGGCCTTGTCCCATTAGCACTAGAATGGAACACAGATGACATTTGAACCAGGAGGAGGAGGAGGAACCCGGCTGAGTTGTCTTGTAGATCTTTCTTGCAGCCGGATGTCGTTTCATGCTAAGTTAGAATATGGACTCAGCTGTGTGACATAGAGACCCCCACGTACAGTGGCCTAAGTGGGAGGGAGTCTACCTCTCTTAGCCAAAGGCCCAGAGGTGAGGGTCTCACTGTGGGGTTGCTCAACATCATGTCGTGATGTAGGGACCCAGGTTCCTTCCATATTGTTGATCTTCCAACTCTTGGGATGTTGTGTCTATTCCTGTGGATGACACCGGGACACTGCATCCTGTCCCAATCCACAGGAAGCAGGAAAGAGCAGAGTGGAGGCTAGTGTGTATTTTATGTAGAAGCTGTGTTTGTCCCTTTGCACGGACTCCATCAGTGAGCACTGAGGCAGTGGCCACAGCAGGCTGCAGGGGAGACTGGGGAGTGTGCTCAGCGAAAACCCTATAGCACACAGTGCTAAGAACAGGCTGGGGGTGGGGGTGCCAGCTGTCTGCTGCTGTGGATGGCAAATCCAGTAGCTTCCCCAGCAGGTGAGTAGGGGACACATCCAACCTTGAGCCATATTGAAAATGACAGATACCAGACGGGCTGACCCTTCTGGTGACCCCTTTCATGAACAGGGAAAGTGGGAGGGTCTAGGCCCTGATGGCAAAGATGTTTCGTCCTGAGCTGAGTCAACTCTGTCCTCTTAGTAGTGGCCACTTGAGGAGTGTGACTTCATCTAGGAGGAGTGGGAGAGCATTTTGGTCTGGATTAGTAATGCCTGCCCTGGCGCAGCTTAAGGGCTGCTTGGTGTGAGCTTTGCCTCTGCCCTCCTTGGGGTGAGTGGACCCCTCAGGGCTCTGCTCTGTAAATGCTTTAAGACAGCTGCTAGTTCTCTTTACACCTGTGACCAGAGCGACCCCGTGTCCATCAATGGCAGCATAACATGTGGATTCCTGACTACCAGGAAGGGCTCCGGGGCCTCCTTGCTGTGCCCAGGAGGAGGGAAATGAGGACGAGAGAGTCAGAGTTCTGAGAATTTGGCTTCTGCCCTGCAGTGCCCCCCGTGTTTGAGAACCCCAAGACGGAGACAGTGAGCCAGGTGGCTGGGAGCCCTCTAGTCCTGACCTGTGACGTGTCCGGGCTTCCTGCGCCCACAGTTACTTGGCTGAAGGACAGAACGCCTGTGGGTGAGTACGCCTGTCCCCTTTCTCGGGGTGAAAGTGAGCATGGACAAAGGGGGCTGTTGGTTGTCAGCCAGGAGGCTTCATCAGGGGCTCCAGAGTGGTCAGCACCAGAATGCACTAGCTTCACTGTCCCCCCTAATGCATCCAACCCCTCGGGACAGGGACTGTAGTAGTTCTCTTTGACCACCAAGCTCGGTGGGACATAGGGCAGCTGTTCATGCGTTTGTGTTGAAAGGCCCGCTAGGATCCGAGTGAGGAGGGCAGCCTGGGCTGGTGCCCTGAGAGAAGAATGGGGGTGGTGCTCCAGGCCTGAGCAGACCGGGGTCAGTGGAGGGCTGGTCCGGCTTGATCAGAGGATTCCATGGATTAAAGGAAGGGTGGAGAGGAAGAGTGCGCTAGGTGAGGGCCTGAGGGTAAGTCCTGGGCAAGAGAGGACTTATCCTTTCAAGAGAGCAGGTCCCTTGGTAAGTGACGTTGCAAGTGGAAGGAAATAGAAAGGGTTATAAAGAACGGAGGAACCCGGAGACCAGGCTAAGGAAGGCAATTGTGTACAAGGAGCCCCTGCCCCATGGCCTGCAGCTTCCTATGAGCACAAGAATGGGGCAGGCAATTCAAAGGGTCCCTTCCATCCCACAGAGAGCAGTGTGGTTCATGGCGTGGTCTCCCGAGGGGGCCGCCTCCAGCTGAGCCACCTGCAGCCAGCCCACGCTGGGACCTACACGTGCGTGGCTGAGAACGCCCAGGCCGAGGCCCGCAAGGACTTTGTGGTGACTGTGCTGGGTAGGTCTGCGCCCTGCACCCATGTCCTGAAACCATGGCAGCCCCTGCCACCCCCAGCCTCAACCTCAACATAGTCCCTGTTGCAGTGGCCCCCCGGATCCGGAGCTCGGGCGAGGCACAGGAGCACCATGTCTTAGAGGGGCAGGAGGTGTGGCTGGACTGTGAGGCTGACGGGCAGCCACCACCTGACGTGGCCTGGCTGAAGGACGGCAGCCCACTGGGCCAGGGTGTGGGCCCCCACCTCCGGTAAGGCCTGGCCTATACCCCCTACAGGTGGCAGGGCCTACAGACCCTCACTGACCACCCTGCTCCCCTTCCCTATGACAGGTTCTACCAGGACGGCGGCTCCCTTGTGCTGAAGGGCCTGCGGGCTTCGGACTCCGGCGCCTACACCTGCGTGGCCCATAGCCCGGCTGGGGAGGATGCCAGGCTGCACACAGTGAACGTGCTGGGTGAGGAGCCCTGGGCGGGTGCCGCAGCAGCCTGGCCAACTTGGGGCTGCCACAAGTGCATGTGAAGGGCATGTGACGAGTGGCTGGGCTGCAGGAGACCTGGGCTCAAGCCCCAGCCATGCTCACGTGGATCTGACCTCTCGACCTCCATGCCTCCTCTGCAGACTAGAAGCTCAAGTGTTCTGGCCCAGGGTGCAGGCAGATAAAGAGGGCCGGGGTGAGGCTGTGCCATGACACATGGGCCTCATCCTTCACGGGGACTGGAGGCCACAGCAGTTGCTGGTAGCAAAAGGCCAGGTCCAGTGCCACCTCCTGGAATTTCCCTGGGAGAAGCCCGCCTTCCCCCCAGACCTCTTCACTGCCCCTCTTTTTTCTCCCTGTGCACCCCAGTGCCCCCCACCATCGAGCAGGGAGCAGACGGCTCAGCAATTCTGGTGAGCAGGCCTGGGGAGCTGGTGGCCATGGCGTGCCCCACCCGGGGGTCCCCACCCATCCACGTGAGCTGGCTCAAAGACAGTCTGCCCCTCGCACTGTCCCAGCGCACCCACCTCCACAGCTCTGGCCGCACCCTCAGGTAGGGGAGAGACTGCCCAGTCCCTCAGCTAGTCAGTCACGGGCCCAGGCACACTCTCAGGCAGCTTGGGTCTAAAACCTCTTCTGAAGGGGTTTTGGAGTCAAATTAATATAAACATGCACAGGTTTACCACAGGGAGAGTAAGAGGACCCCACCCTCACATGAGCTCAGAGATGAAAGGGGCCTCTGCCCTCAGGTGGTGAACCCAGCCTGGCCAGGGTGCTGAAAGTGAGGGAGCACTTCCTGGAAGAAGGTGCCTGAGCGACATCTCTGTGCCTTCGGCAACACTGTGGAGTGTCTGCTGCCCCTGCAGCCCCAGGGACTGGAGGGGGGGGGGCGGATGGAAAACAGATTCATAAATGAAATGCCAGGGATGTCCTTGCTCTGCAAAAGGACACAGGGCAAGGAGGGAGGTGGCAGTAGAGGGTGCTGTTTGGAGATGGTCAGTCATAGGACCTCAGATAAGGTAATGTTTGAGCAGAGAGGCAGGAGGTGACAGCAGATTCCATGGGGAAGAGTATGGGACAAAGAGAACTGCAAGTTCGGAGGCCCTGAGGTGGGCGTGCCATGTGTTTGAAGAGCAGCTCAGGGCAGGGGCAGGCAGGTGAAGTCTGGGGGTTAGGGACCCTGAAAGTCCTTGGAAAGCCTTGAGTTTTCCTTTGAGATGGAAAGTGTGGGAGTTTCCAGCAGAGGAAGCATTATGATGTGACTTAATTTTTTTTTTTTTTTTTTGAGACAGAGTCTCACTGTGTTGCCCTTGGTAGAGTGCTGTAGTGTCACAGCTCACAGCAACCTCAAACATGACAATCAACACAATGTCTCTGTCCTCCCGTCAATGATTCATCACTTGTTATGAGTTTAATTGAGGTTAATTCCCCCCCACCCTCCCCTGGCTAGAGTACGTGGCGTCACAGCTCATAGCAACCATAGCTCAAATTCTTAGGCTTAAGCCTCAGCCTCCTAAGTAGCTGGGACTACAGGTGCCTGCCACAACGCCCAGCTATTTTTTTGGTTGAAGTTGTCATTGTTTGGCAGGCCTGGGCTGGATTCAAACCTGCCAGCTCCGAAGTATGTGGCTTGCACCCTAGCCACTGAGCTATAGGCACCAAGCTGTGACTTAAAATTTTTTACTGGGGTGAAATATACACATCATAAAATTCACTATTTTAAACCATGTTTAAGTATCCAGTTCTGTGTCTGGTTTTGTTGCACAGCCATCACCACCACCCTCCCAGAACATTTCAGCCTTGTAAAATGGAAACTGTCCCCACTAAGCACTAACTCCTCCTCCCCAGCTTCTGGCAGTCTCTGTTCTTCATCCTGTCTCTGTGGCTTTGCTCACTTCAGGGTTCTCCTCTAAATGAAGTGGTCGTATTTATCCTTCTGTGTCTGGCTTGTTTCACTTTGTGTAATGTCCTGAAGGTTCACTCTTACTGTATTGTATGTGTCAGAATCTCCTTGCTTTTCAAGGCTCAGTAACACTCCGCTGTTGGGACATTTATCCCTTCATCCTGCATGGACACGTGGGCAGCTTCCACGTTTTAACTGTTTTGAATAATGCTGTAATGATGGCTGTACAGATAGATTTGTATCTGTGCAAGTCTCTCCTTCCAATTCTATTGAGTTGTAACTTAAGTTTGTGGAGGGTCCTTCTGGCTGCTGTGTGAACAGCAGACTGGCAGCCAAGGGCAGAGTGGGGAGGGCACCTGGGGGCTCTTGTGATAATCCAGATGAGATACCACATGTTGAGTTCCCGGCTGTGCAGGTGGAGAAGGTGAAAGGTGGTCAGATTAGGGATAGATATTAAAGGCAGAGCTAATGGTATTTGTGAAGAGATGAGAGAATGGGCAGCCTTGAGCATGACTCCTGACTCCGAGGTTTTTATCCCTGGTACCTGGAAGGTTGTGGTTCCTGTTTTCTGAGATCTGTGGGAGGAGTAGGTTAAGGGGGAGACCTGTCTGTTTTGACATGTTGGTTTGAGAGGTCCCAGGGGAGGATCTGGTTACTCCAGTTAGAATGGACATTTGAAGTTTGGCAGCAAGTGGGTGGTGCTGGAAGCCAGGACCAAACACACCCCCGAGCCTGATGATCGACTGTCACTGGGGAACTTTCAAGAGCAGCGGGGAGGAGCTGTCAGGTGAAAGGAGGTTCAAGAGAAAGACAGGCAACAGAGCCAGAGAGTGGAGGGATGGTCTAGAAGGGCAGACAAGCCATTCATGTGTCCAGGCAGCAGGACTTCCAGAATTTGGGGGGCAGAAGGTTTGGCTATGGAGTGAGGCGGGCTGGGGTGAGCAGCAGAGGAGGAGGCTCAGCAAGGGACAGTGCAGCTTTATCCCAGGGGAACTGGGGAGCCAGGGAGGGAGTTTAAGCAGAGCCACCCCCTGGCCAGCCAGCTACTGGGAGACAGGACAGAAGAGGGAAGCGTCCTGGGAGTCCTTCCACTTAGCAGGCACCTCTCTCCACCCACCCACCCCAATCCGCTGGGGATTCAGGATTTCCCAGGTGCAGCTGGCGGATGCTGGCATCTTCACCTGCGTGGCCTCGAGTCCAGCTGGTGTAGCTGACAGGAACTTCACCTTGCAGGTGCACGGTATGGAGCAGGGGTGGGCCAAGGGGTTCCTTTGGCCTTTCAGGGTGAGAATCCAGGCCCTTGGCCACTCTGCCCATCTGGTGGAACCAAGGGTCAGCCCTTAGGGTGGCAAGGTGGAGTAACTCCCAATCGCAATCAAGGCTTTGATGCGTTCAGTTGCTCGAGCTCTTACTCTGGTGTGCCAGGGGCACCAGGACAGGCTGGGAGCAGAGCGGCCCTGCACCCAGGGAGTCAGTGCAGGAAACAGTTTCTGGCAGCTAGTAATACCAGGAGAGGGGAGATCTGTGGGAACACAGAGGAGGACACCTCACCTGGTCTTGGGGGTTCAGGGAGCCTTCCTGGAAGAGGTGAGGTCTAAGCTGAGTCCTAGAGATGAAAAGAAATTGTCCAGGACAAAAAGGGTGTTCCAGCCAATAGAAGCAGCCCATGCAAAAGTCCTGGGGTGAGGGCCACCTGTCATGGAATAATTTGACCCCACCCACCCTGGCTCTTCACAGTGCCCCCTGTCCTGGAGCCAGCGGAGTTCTGGAATGATGTGGTGGTGGTCCGTGGCTCCTCAGTGGTCCTCCCGTGTGAGGCCCAAGGCATCCCCCTGCCCCTCGTATCATGGATGAAGGATGGGGAGCCCTTGTCACCCCAGAGCCTGGAGCAAGGTCCCAGCCTACGGCTAGAGGCCACAGAAGCTGCTGATTCAGGGACCTATTCCTGTGTGGCACTGAGTGAGGCGGGTGAAGCCAGGAGGCACTTCCAGCTGACCGTCATGGGTGGGTCATCTGTCCTCAGGCTGGCTTCTCTGGGCTCGGGGAAAGGGTAGGGCTCTGGGGTCAATGGGAAAGGCAGTGAGGGAGGTGAGTCTCCTGGGAACTTGGGGCTGCCACCTGGCTGACACCCTGATGGCCTTGCCTGTAGGCTGTGGATAGCTGGGGTGTTTGACTCTCGCAGGCTGTGCTTTTCTGTCTTGTTCACCAAACCTTGGTGGCAGAAGCAAGAATAAGAGCCACCAAGTCTGAGGAGGACCGAGTCCTAAGACTCAACACAAAGTTTTGCAAGCGTTGTGCCATATTGGAAAAATTTGCGTCAACTGCATGTTCCCCTCCATGTTGTATCCTTGTTGGTGTTAAAGCACAAATGATTATCACCGGAAGATGGGCTAATGGTTTCTGATATTTCCAATCTCCCCAAACTCTGCTGGTTTGGGCCCCACATGCTGTCAGCATCTGGATGTGGGAGGGTACGCGTAACCCCAGCCCCCCACACTCTCAGCTACAGCTGACCCAGGATGGGTTGTCTTGCAGATCCCCCTGAAATCAAGGACTCAGGATGGCGCGAAGAGCTATTGCTGACCCCTGGTGCCCCCCTGGAACTCGTCTGTGATGCCCACGGCACCCCCCAGCCCAACATCACCTGGCATAAGGATGGGCAGGCCCTGAGCCGGCTAGAGAACAGCGGCAGAGCCGGCCGGGTGCTCCGGGTGGAGGGTGTGCAGGTGTGGGTGCCCTGCCACCAGGGACAAGGCTGCGGTGGGGGAAGAAGGGAGATAGCAGCTTCCCCAGGTCCAGAGGGCATTTGGCAAGGCCAGGCCAGACTCCTCCTTTGTGAAGGGTGAGAGTGTAGCTATGCCTCACCTGGGCAGTGGTCTGGGAGCTCCCAGCCTGGTCAGCACCGAGGTTAATGCCAAAACCAAGTAACTTCCCATCAAGGACAGATAAGGACTGGTGCAGGCAGGGGGTACTTCTGGGAGGAGGTGGGCCATTTGCCAGCCTTGAAGCAAGATGGAGATGGAGAATCCCAGAGAGGGGTGCAGGCTGGCTAGGCCTCTGCAGGGTGACTTCTGGGTCCCTCACTGTGTAAGAAGAAAGCCAGATGGGGAGGTGGGCAGGCTGGGCCCGAGGCAGCTGCTCACCCTGCTCCACCCCCAGGTGACCGATGCTGGGCTGTACACGTGCCTGGCTGAGAGCCCTGCAGGTGAAATGGAGAAGAGCTTCTGGGTCAGGGTTCAAGGTAGGGAATGTGGGGGCAGGGGGAGGGGTGGGAGACAGGATGGGGCCTGTAGGGGTGGGTCTACCCCTCATGTCCTCTTGCACCCCCCAGCCCCCCCAAACATTGTTGGGCCCCAAGGCCCCCGCTCTGTGGTCGGCCTGGCTCCGGGGCAGCTGGTCCTGGAGTGTCCTGTAGAGGCAGAGCCAGCGCCTGAGATTGAATGGCACCGAGACAGCGTCCTGCTGAAGGTGGGTGCCAGGAGGGGCACCCAGGGGCATTGCCTTCTGCCCTTCTCAGGCCCCAGCCCATCAGCTGGCGTCCTGGGTGCTGAGGCCACTCTCAGCAGCACTTTGGGGTTACTCTCTGAGCCTCCTCCTCCTCCTCCAGACGCTACTGCCATCCCCATTCTAGATGGGACTCTGAGGCAAGGCTCGGGGCACCCGGGCTGCTGAGGCACACCCCTGGTGTTCCTCCAATGGTTCCTCCAAGCTGTGTTTAGTGGCGTGTGACCTGGGGCCAGTGACAGAGGCTCCTCGCGCTCATCCCTCATACAGGGCCAGCTTGCTGCTTTGCATCAAGGGTTATAGGTCCTTTGGCGAGAGCTCCAGGGACTGGGATGGGGATGGGAGGTGGTGCATCTCCTCCCAGGGGACCCTCAGAGGGTCTTCAGCTGGGCATTGAGGCTGGGGCTGCAGCCAGCCTGGAATGGGGCAAAGCCCCTGCCCAGCCTCACTGGTTCCTGGTCTTCCCTGCCTGGTGCAGCTGGCTGCTAACAGACTCTCCTCCCACCCCCGGGGTCTCTGCAGGAGGACGCCCACACGCAGTTCCCCGAGCAGGGCAGGTTCCTCCAGCTGCAGGCCCTGAGCACGGCCGATGGCGGCAACTACAGCTGCACAGCCCACAATGCCGCAGGCAGCACCAGCGTGGCCTTCCTCGTGGAGATCCACAGTGAGTGGGGCGCACCCCATCCTGCCGCGCCCCATCCCTCAGAGCGACAGGCTCCCAGCCCCGGCCCTCTTCGCCCTCCCCAGCTTCACCCACCATAAGGCCGGGACCGCCCTCTGTGAACGCCTCGGTGAACCAGATGGCCCTGCTGCCCTGCCAGGCCGACGGCACGCCCCGGCCCCTCGTGAGCTGGAGGAAGGACGGGGCCCTCCTGGATCCTGGGAGCCCCAGGTGGGAGTTGGAAGGGATGAGCCTCCCGGAGGGTCTCAGGTGCCTCTTTGTGGGTTGTAAACAGAAACCCACTAGGGCAGTCAAAGCACAAAAAGTCTCTTTATCATTAGGATGTGGGATGTCCCTTGGAACACAAGGACAGGCAGGCCACTCGTTAAGGGCTCTTGTTGATCTCTGCTGTGGGCTTCACGTGTCTCTCCTCTCTCCCTCTCTGCCTTCTCTCTCTGTGAACATGAGATGCCTCCCTAGTACCCCCAGGGGCCCCCAAGTTTACAGCTCCTCAGCTCATATGACCTAACAATTGTCTGTGAATCCCAGTCCCACATTCACTGGGCAGAGAATGCCAGGGGCCCAGCCGGAATGGTATGTCCATCTCCAATCCGGTCTGCCGTGGGCAGGGGCAGGACTGCACAGTACAGATGTGGCCTTCAGGAAAGATACTTCTCAGACCCAGGGCCCTTTCCCAGAAAGAGTGTTGTCCCACTGTCTCTCGGGAGAGGCCAGGCCCAGGCACTAGCACGGGAGGCTTGGCGCAGACCCTCTCTACTTTTCCAATGCTGGCTTGAGTGGGCTGTGACCCCTGACCTTGGCCTCACAAACACAGGACTCTGAATCCTAAGTCAGCGTCTTCTTGCTGGGAAAGCCAGGGCTGAGGGGAGGCCCCACCGGCCGGCTGTTCTCCATGGCAGCTCCTATCTCCCTTGCAGGTTTGAAGTTCTGCCCGAAGGTTCACTGAGGATCCAGCCAGTCCTTGCCCGGGATGCAGGTCACTATCTCTGCCTGGCATCCAACTCTGCAGGCTCCGATCGGCAAGGCCGCCACCTCCAGGTCTTTGGTACGAGGCCCAGGGAAGAGTGTATTCCCTGCCTTCAGTGGCCGGTCCTGCTTTGCTTCTGGGTCACCCCAGCTGTAAGGAGCCAAGAGCAGTGGTTTTCAAATGTTTTTGACCATGAAGGCCGTTAGTAGAAAATTTTGCTCATGAGCAGTTAAAGGATGCAGGTTATTTTTACACATATCCTACCTGCACCTGCTGCGATACTGTTCTATTAGGGAGTAAGAAAACACAAAAGATCAAACATTTAAAAGCGTAGATTCAAAGTCACCAGAGTCAGGTGCCCTAATCTCCTCTCCCCACTCCAATGGATGGCCTTGTTGAAGGCTGCTCTGGTGGACCCTGCCCTTGGGCAGGAGCTGATGGGAAGTCAAACCCTGGAGGCTTCGTTTGAGGACAGGTGATGATGGGGCACAAGGCTTGGGGTGAGGGAAGGCCCTAAACACCCCAGCTTTGGGAGCCTATTAGAAGCTCTCCCTCCAAAGTATCTCCTGCTCCGCTGTGAGACAGGCTGAGGGGGTAGCGAGCGCCCTTGCCCCAGGCACAGCCTCTGGATACAGCTTTGGGGAGCCCATCACCCGCAACCCTCCTGCACCCTGTCTCCTGACCACTACCCTCTTCCCAGAGCCTCCAGCCATTGCCCCCAGCCCCTCCAACCTGACCCTGATGGCCCACACCCCAGCCTCACTGCCCTGTGAGGTCAGCGGCTCCCCCAAACCCCTGGTGGCCTGGTGGAAGGACGGACAGAAGCTGGACTTCAGCCTGCAGCAGGGCGCCTACCGGTAATCAGCTGACCCTTGCAGCAGTATCCTGGGACACACCGGGTGGGGGGCATGCCCATCTCACAGGGTGGGGGGTACAGGGCAGAAATGAGGCAAGGTGTGCTTGGGTCTCACTAAAGCCAGGACCAGAATGTATGTGTGGCCTCAGGGGAACAGGGGGTCTTTACACAAAAGGATGAGAACATTTGGGACACATGACCAAACAGAGAGTGTGTGACCTTTATGTCCATCTCAGTCATTTTGTTTTTATTTAAAAACAAAACATGACAGCCTAAGCTTGTGCCAGCTGAGTCTGGGTGTAGAAGACTCCCCATTTTTCAGATGCAGCTTTTTGTTAAATGGTCACTGGGGGCATTAAAGGGTTGAAACAGCAGAGAATTCACCAGACAGTCATTGTATTAGGTGCCAGGTCATCTGAGCTGTGTGTCTAAAGTTTGGGGATTTGAATGTGGTTATTATGATAAAAAGTTATCATAGGGCCAGGCACAGTGGCTCACACCTGTGATCCTAGCACTCTGGGAGGCTCAGCAGGGAGGATCGTTGAAGTCAGGAATTTTAGCCTGGACAACATAGCGAGACCCTATCTCTACAAACAATAAAAAAAAAAAAATGGCCAGGTGTAATGGCGCAAACCTGTAGTCTCAGCTACTTGGGAGGCTGAGGCAGGAGGATCGACTGAGCCCAGGAGTTCCAGCCTGCAGTAAGCTATGATTCTGCTGGGGTGACAGAGTGAGACACTGTCTCTTTAAAAAAAAAAAAAGAAAGAAAGAAAGAAGAAAGCTTTAGAGAAGGTTATTATGGCATAGCAAACATTCAGGGTTATAGGGAAACTCGGGGATGAAAATTACCTACAAGCCGAACAGCTGGACCTTTGGGGGCAGAAACCCCTAGAAGAAACCTTTAGCGTTAGGCAGGGCTGGGAACTGGGTATAGGAATGGAGATGGTCCTAGGATCCCACATCCAGACTGCCCAGCAGAAAGGCTGTGGATGGCTCAGACCAGTCCCTTAGCTGTCTGTCTGTGCCCCCCCAGGCTCCTGCCCTCCAATGCTCTGCTGCTCACAGCCCCCAGCCCCCAGCATGAAGCCCAGTTTGAGTGTGTGGTGAGCAATGAGGTGGGTGAGGCCCGCAGGCTCTACCAGGTGACTGTTCACGGTGAGTTGGGGCCGGAGCCCATAAAAAAGGCCTGGGGGGTGGGGTAGCCCCTTCTCGCCCGTGGGTTCCTTCTCTTCTGCAGGGAATGGCTCTGATTTCCTCCCAGCCTTCCTGTGCATCCCAAGATGCCTTCCAGGAAGCCCTCTCAGGTCCTGCCCACCCCACCCCCCCCCGATATAACCCCAGTTCCAACCCAGTTCCTGGCACGTGGAATCTCCCAGGAGAGCCCCCCCAATCCAGAATGTCCTAAACACAGCCTGACCATATCACCTTCGTTAGAAATCCCCCCCTCCATGGTTGCCCTTCCCTCAGGATAGAAGGCAAGATTTCACCCTGGTCCATAAGGTCCTGTGCAGTCTGGCCCTGCTGACCCCCAGACCCACCTCATTCAGGGGTCCAGCCATGCTGCTCACCTCTGGGCTTTTGCACATGCTGTTCCCCCTGCCAGGAACACTTCTCCTGTCACCCGACCAATACCTGCTTTCCTTCATCTCAAGTTACACACCACTCCCCCCGGGCCTTCTCTGGCCTCCCCACTCCCGGTTGAATAGCTCCCTCAACGCTCCCTTCTGCCATGGAACTTGGGCTCTGAAGCTACAGGCCAGCATCTCCACAAAAAGCTGTGCATGGCTGTATCCCAAATATCTGCTGAGGGAGCACATGTGACACCCCTCTGCTGCTCCTGCTTTCCTCCCTGGCTCTTGGTCACTAAGATCACCTCATGTCTCAGCCTGCATGTATAATTCTCAGGGCTGGACCCATGGCCATGAGCTCCCTCCCAGCTGTACCCAGCATGGCCTCAAACCTTGTCTTGGGTTTCAGGGCCTCCCACCATTGCTGATGACCAGACAGACTTCACTGTGACCACAATGGCACCTGTGGTCCTCACATGCCACAGCATGGGTGTGCCGGCTCCAATTGTGTCCTGGAGCAAGGCAGGCACCCAGCTGGGGGTGCGGGGGAGCGGCTATCGTGTCTCACCTTCGGGTAAGTAAGGGTGAGCCACAGAGATGGGGATCCCACATGATAGAGCAAGATGGAGGGTTTGGCCTAGTTCTGCCCCTCACTTGCTTTGTGACCAGGAGAGCCCCCGTGCCCTCTCCGAGCGGCGGTCCCTCCTCTGCCCTTCAGGGTTGAGATCCCTGAAGCTCATGGGCAAATCAGTGCTGTTTCACAGGAAAATGGGAAAAGCAGTAGCTGCCGGTGAGTGTTTGTAAGCCCACCTGTACCCCATGAACAGGCGCACCCTTCCTTCTGAAATCATGCTCTCAGCCTTTTGATAATGAAAGTTCCTTTCTTTGATGGAATTAAGGTAATGGTAGATAGTGATTTTTAGAATGTTTTTGTTTGAAAAAGTAAAAAGTTGGCCACTTTATAGGGATTCTCCAAATTAAATGTAGTAGTTGACCAGTTAGTGAAATCCTAAAGAAGTCTAGGACCCCCTGGCCGGATCTAGAGTCTTCACGCCCCTCGGAAGCGATAGAACTTCACTCCAGCGAGTGATAACAACAAAGCCCAGGGAATAACCGTGCACAGCCTTTCCGTATACCACGTCCTGGTGCACCTGCTAGTAAACGACATCAAGCTAGAGGAACAGCAGCTGCTCACGCCCTGCCCAAGGATGGTCCAGAAAGCCCAGACGTCCTGCTGCCTTCTCACCTCCTCTGCTGAGAGCTGCAGACCAGTTCACGTTAGTGGACATGAGGGGAATTGTGCAAATTCTTTGTGCAAATGTTTGTGGCTTCATCTGTATAGAAAAGGAGCTCCGGTAGCTTAGGCTGAGAATTTTCAGTAGGAAATGCTTCAAAACACACAAAGCAAGAGCTATTTTCAAGACAGACCTTCTACAAGGATATTCAGAGCAATTTTACCTGCATTATCTTATTGAGCACACAAAAGCATTTTTGAATAAGGAGAGCATCACAGGACGTTGGAAAGAAGACAGACGCAGACAAACCTGGATCTAAAATTCTGCCAATCAAGCTGTGTGACCTTGGTCTCTTCATTTAGCCTCGTTTGCCTTTCAGCTTCCTCATCCCCGAGGCCTCCATGCCTTTGTAAATGCCACTTCCATCTCTGGGCCATCCTCCTACTTCTTCCCTTTGCTGATGTTCCTCTAGGTGGAGGAGGTGAGATGGTGAACTTGGATGCCACAGGCTGAAGAGGTGGAGCCCCTAAATTGAAGAAGACTGGATGCCTGGATGTTGCTTTGAGTCAGAAACAAATGTGTTTAAATGAACTTTAAATGAACAAGAGATAAGCTTCTATCGGTTTTAAATGAACAAGAGATAAGCTTCTATCAGTTTTATACACACTAGGTTTTTGTGTTTGTTTTGTTTTTTACAGGAACTAGTATTTATTATCAAAGTCATATTTGATGTCAACAGGATGCCACAAATACAAAAAAAATTGCGCACATTGCAATCTCAATGCAAACAGTCAAACGGAACCCCAATCATTAAAAAGGAAGTCAAACATCTACCTCTCTGTTTTTGTGCCATTACCATGCTGTTTTGATCACTATCGATTTATAGTAGAGTCTCAGGTCTGGTAGCGTGATTCCTCCTGCTTTGTTTTTATTTCTGAGTAATGTCTTGGCTATTCGAGGTTTTTTCTGATTCCATATAAAATGGAGTATTATGTTTTCGAGATCTTTAAAATATGACAATGGAGCTTTGATAGGAATTGCATTAAAATTATATATTGCTTTGGGTAGTATAGACATTTTAACAGTGTTGATTCTTCTCAGCCATGAGCATGGTAGATTTTTCCATTTGTTGACATGTTCAGCAATTTCTTTTCTTAAAGTTTCATAGTTCTCTTTATAGAGATCTTTCACATCCTTTGTTAGGTAAACTCCCAAATATTTCATATTCTTTAGCACTACTGTGAAAGGAATAGAGTCCTTGACTGTTTTTTTGGTTTGGCTATTGTCAGTGTATATAAAGGCTACGGATTTATGGGTGTTGGTTTTGTAGCCTGAGACATTGCTGTGTTCCTTGATCACTTCTAAAAGTTTTGTAGTGGAATCCCTGGTGTTTTCCAGATGTATAATAATATCATCTGTGAAGAGTGAAAATTTGATCTCTTCTGATCCTATGTGGATACCCTTGATCACCTTTTCTTCCCTGATTGCAATGGCTGGAACTTCCATTGCGATGTTGAAGAGCAATGGAGATGGTGGACAACCTTGCCTGGTTCCTGATCTAGGTGGAAATGGTTTCAATTTAAGTCCATTCAATACGATATTGGCTGTGGGTTTGCTGTAGATGGCCTCTATCAGTTTAAGAAATGTCTTATCTCCAGTAAGATTAGCCCACATGACAAAATCCCAAAACCAGAGATGTTGGCATGGATGTGGAGAAAAGGGAACACTTTACACTGCTGGTGGGAATGCACACTAATACGTTCCTTTTGGAAGGATGTTTGGAGAGTACTTAGAGATCTAAAAATAGATCTGCCATTCGATCCTATAATTCCTTTACTAGGTATATACCCAGAAGACCAAAAATCACATTAATCACATTATAACAAAGACATCTGTACCAGAATGTTTATTGCAGCCCAATTCATAATTGCTAAGTCATGGAAGAAGCCCAAGTGCCCATCAACCCACGAATGGATTAATAAATTGTGGTACATGTACACCATGGAATACTATGAAGCCTTAAAGAAAGATGGAGACTTTACCTCTTTCATGGTTACATGGATGGAGGTGGAACATATTCTTCCTAGCAAAGTATCTCAAGAATGGAAGAAAAAGTATCCAATGTACTCAGCCCTACTA
>CAUYON010011293.1:0-10103 GCA_963573935.1 Arctocebus calabarensis
GCTGAACATGTCAACAAATGGAAAAACATACCATGCTCATGACTGGGAAGAATCAACATTGTTAAAATGTCCATACTACCCAAAGCAATATACAATTTTAATGCAATTCCTATTAAAGCTCCATTGTCATATTTTAAAGACCTCAAAAAAAATACTTCATTTAAATGGAATCAGAAAAAATCTTGAATAGCCAAAACATTACTCAAAAATAAAAACAAAGCAAGAAGAATCATGCTACCAGACCTGAGACTGTACTATAAATCGATAGTGATCAAAACAGCATGGTACTGGCACAAAAACAGAAAGATAGGTGTATGGAACAGTATAGAGAACCAAGAGATGAAACCAGCTCCTTACCACTATTTGATCTTTGACAAGCCAATTAAAAACATTCAGTGGAGAAAAGATTCCCTATTTAACAAATGGTGCTGGTTGAACTGACTGGTAACCTGTAGAAGACTGAAACTGGACCCACACCTTTCACCATTAACTAAGATAGACTCTCACTGTATTAAAGATTTAAACTTAAGACATGAAACTATAAAAATATTGGAAGAAAGTGTGGGGAAAACTCTTGAAGGAATTGGCCTGGGTTAATCTTTTATGAGTAGGACTCCCCAGGCAATTGAAGCAATATCAAAAATAATCTACTGGGACCTGATCAAACTAAAAAGCTTCTGCAAAGAGCACAGTAAGTGTAGCAGGCAGACCACCCTCAGAATGGGAGAAAATGTTTGCAGGTTATGCCTCAGACAAAGGTTTAATAACCACAATACACAGAGAACTCAAATGTGTTAGCAATAAAAGGACAAGTGATCCAATTTCATGGTGTGCAAAGGACTTGAACAGAAACTTCTCTAAAGAAGACAGACGCATGGCCTATGGACACGTGAAAAAATGCTCACCATCCTTAATGATCAGAGAAATGCAAATAAAAACTACTTTGAGATATCATTTAACTCCAGTAAGATTAGCCCACATAACAAAATCCCCAAACCAGCGATGCTGGCGTGGTTGTGGAGAAAAGGCAACACTTCTACATTGCTGGTGGGAGTGCAAACTAATGTATTCCTTTTGGAAGGATGTTTGGAGAATATTTAGAGATCTAAAAATAGATCTGCCATTCAATCCTCTAATTTATTTATTAGGTATATATCCAGAAGACCAAAATTTATACCATAATAAAGATATCTGTACCAGAATGTTTATTGCAGCTCAATTCATAATTGCTAAGCTGTGGAAGAAGCCCAAGTGCCCATCGAGTGACAAATGGATTAATAAATTGTGGTACATATATACTATGGAATAATATGCAGCCTTAAAGAAAGATGGACACTTTACCTCTTTCATGTTTACATGGATGGAGCTGGAACATATTCTTCTTAGGAAAGTTTCTCAAGAATGGAAGAAAAAGTATCCAATGTACTCAGCCCTAATATGAAGCTAATTTATAGCTTTCATATGAAGGCTAAAACCCAATTAGAGCACAAGAATGCGGAGAAAAGGGAAAGGGGAGGGTGGAGGATGGGTAGAGGGAGGGCAATTGGTGGGATCACACCTACCGTGCATCTTAGAAGGGTAACTGTTGAAACTTACTAAATGTAGAATATCAATGTCTTCATATAGTGATTAAGAAAATGCCATGAAGGCTGTGTTTAACAGTTTGATGAAAATATTTCATATTGTATATGAAGTCAGCACATTGTGCCCCTGATTGCACCAATGTACACATTTATGATTTAATAAAATTATAAAAAAGAAAACAATCCAAATAATTATTTACTACAACTTTCATCACTTTTTATATTTAGCTTGTGCCAAGTACTGTTTTAAATGCTTACAATTGCTATACTCATTGGATCTTTAAAATAGTGCTCTGTGGCAGTTTTTGTTTCTTCAGTTTTAAAGATAAAGGATAAAATAACATTTTCACTTTGAAGTGTAATATAAATATAATTGAGCTTTTTTTTATCCATTGCCTAATTTGTTAATTTGGTCATCCATAAGATTATATTCTCCATCCAGCCATTGGCATTCTTGCTATTTCATTGACCAAGAGCACCTCCCATAGATGAAAGGGACTGGAACTTTAAAAACCCAGCACATTGTACCCCATGATTGCACTAATGTACACAGCTATGGTTTAATAAAAAAAAAGTTATAACTAAAAAATATAACTAAATATAGTTTTAGTTTTATCCCTTGATAATGGTTCACAAGATTACTGACATAGTCATTTATTTAGACTATCGTTACATCTTGGGTCTATAAACATTAGTATTTTGAGGTTCATAAACTTTAAATAATATCGCAAGAGAACTAAATGAATACTAAGGTATTACAAAGTTATCATAGTTTTGTGCCACTTTAATGTTAAATTAATTTAGGAATTTTCTTGCCTGAAGTTCAGAATATTAAAATTTAATTAATTTTTAAAGTATTCTTGTGAGATTGGCATATTTTACTACAATTGTATTATGAAGGGAAAATTGATAATGATATTTGCTAGAAGTTATGTGGCAGCTTCAGATATTCTAATTTTAGAAAGAATAATATAATCTTTCTATTCCTGTTAGGGCATAATTTAACTCAAGGTAAATGTTTTTATTTTTAAAACAGTTACTGACCCTTCTTTGACATTCATCAAATAGCCAAATGACTTTTGTAGGTTACTGCTGTATTTGTTATTGTAGTCAGAATATTTAATATCTTATCTACCCTTTTAACAAAATTTTAAATATACTCTACAATATGTTCACTATGAGGAAAATTTTGAGTGGCAGATCTCTTGAATTTATTCATTTTGGCATAACTGAAATTTTGAAATTGTCCTTAAACTTTTTTTTATTACAGATTAATATGAGGGTACATATAATGAGGTTAAATAGTTCACATTTCTGAGGTTGAAGTGTGAGTTGTAGCTGAGTCCTTTTGTCAAGAAGTGTGCTATATACCCATACATATACCCATTGGGTGGGAGACTAATGATCCTCTTCCCCCTTGTCCTCTATTTGAATCCAACTGAGTTTTTCTCTGTTGAGAGCCTATAGTTGTTAATCTATTATTTTCAATGTAGTACATGAATGGTTGTCTTTCCATTCCTGTGATACTTTGTTAGGAGGATGTCTCCAAGTCTGTTCAGATTGTTACAAAAGATGCAAAATCTCCATGTTTTTTATGGCCAAATAGTATTCTGTGGTATACATCTACTACAGTTGGTTAATCCACTCATGTGTTGAAGGGTACTGGATTCTTTCCACATCTTTATGATTGTTATCTGTTCTCTGTAAACGTTTGAGTACAAGAGTCTTTGTGGTTAAATATCTATTTGTATTTTGGGTAGATACCTAGTAATAGGATTGCATGGTCAAATGGAAGCTCTACTTTTAGTTCTTTGAGGAATAGTTATACTTATTTTCATAGAAGCTCTACTACTTTGCAGACTCACCAACAGTGCCTTAGTGTTCATTTCTCTCTGCACCCACCCCAGCATCTGCTGCTTTGGAACATTGTTATATAGGCTATTCTTACTGGAGTTAGGTGATATCTCAAGTGATTTTGTTTGCTTTTCTCTGATAATTAGGGAAGATGAGAATTTTTTAAATGTGTTTTTTTGGTCATTCTTCTGTTCTTGTGAGAAAAGTTTCTGTTCATGTCTTTTGCCAATTTTTTAATGGGATTGTTTGCTTTTTTCTTATTGATTTGCTTGAGTACTTTGCAGATTGTAGTTATTAAACCTTTGTCAGATTTATAGCATGAAAATATCTTCTTCCATCCTAAAGGTTGTCTCTTTGCTTCATTGATTGTTTTTAGCTATGAAAAAACTCTTTAACTTGATCAATTGCCGTTTATTTATTTATTTTTTTGCTGCTATGATTGCCAGTGGGGTATTCTTCATAAATTCTTTCTGTAGGCCAGCAAGATTAAAAGTTTTTCCCACATTAGTTTTTATAGGTTTATCATTTCATGTCTTAGATTTAAATCTTTTATTCATCATTAGTTAATTTTTGTAAGAGCTGAGAGGTGAAGGCCCAGTTTTAATCTCTTACATGTGGCTAACCAGTACTCCCAGCGCCAATTATTAAGTAAGGGGTTCTCTTCCTTGTGTATGCTTTTGTTTCTTTTGTCAAATATCAGCTGTCTATATGAAGCTGGTTTAACCTCAAGATTCTCTACTCTGTTACATAGATCTATGTCTCTTTCTCATGCCAATATCATGAAGTTGTTGTTTTTTTGGAGACAGAGTCTCACTGTGTCCCCCTGGTGTCACAGTTTACAGCAACTTTGAACACTTGGACTTAAGTGATTCTCTTTTCTCAGCCTCCCAAGTATCTTGGAGGACAGGTGCCCGTCACAATGCCCAGCTATTTTTTGTTGTCATTGTTGTTTAGCAGGCCCAGGCTGGGTTCGAACCCACTATCCCCTGTGCATGTGGCCAGCACCCTAACCACTTATCTACAGGAGCCGAGCCTACTGTTTTGATTACTGTAGTCGCATAATGTAACCTGAAGTCTGGTGAAGTGATCCCTCCAAATATGTTCTTATGTAGAATTGCGTTGGCTATTTTTTTTTTTTTTTTTTTGGTTCTATACAAAATGTAGCACTATTTTTTTTCAAGATCTTCAAAGGATAATGTTGGTATTTTAATGGACATTGCATTAAAACTATAGATTGCTTTGGGTAGGATAGACATTTTAACAATGTTGATTCTTCTAAGCCATGAGCATGATATGTTTTTCCAACTGTCAATATCCACTGCTATTTCTTTTCTTAGTGTTCATAGTTCTTGCTGTAGAGATACTTCACAACATTTGTAAAATATATTCCAAGGTATTTCATTTTCTTTAATGCTACCATGAAGGGTATTGTATCTTTGATTTGATTCTCAGCTAGATTGTAATTGGCATATATGAAAGGCACTGATTTGTGTACATTGATCCTGAGATGTTGCTGTATTTCTTGAGCACTTCTAAGAGTCTTCTGGTTGAGTTCTTTGGGTTTTCTAAGTATAGGATCATATTGTCAGCAAAGAGTGATAGTTTGACATCCTCTGTTCCCATTTGGATACACATGATATCTTTCCCTTGTGTAACTCACTGCATCTGCTAGGACTGTTAGCACTATGTTGAATAGTAGTGATGCCAGTGGGCATCTTTTACTAATTCATGTCCTAAGAGGGAATGCTTTCAGCTTTTCTCCATTCAGTGTGATGTTGGTTGTCAGTTTGTCCTAGATGGCTTCTATTACTTTAAGGAATGTCCCATCTATGCCAATTTTCTTAAGTATTCTTATCAATAAACAATGCTAAATTTTGTCAACTGCTTTTTCTGCATGTGTTGAGAAGATTGTATGGGCCTTGCTTTTACTTCTGTTACATGGTGAATTACTTTTATAGATTTGCATATGTTAAACAGTCTTGAGTATGTAGGATGAAACCTACCTGGTCATGATGAATTAGTTTTGTGATGTGAAGCTGAATTCTGTTTGCTAAGATTTTATTGAAAAGTTTTGGATCAATATTCATTAAACATATTGGTCTGTAATTTTCTTTTTTATTGTGTCCTTTCCTGGTTTTGGTATCAGGGTGATATTGCCTTTGTAGAAGATTGTGGGAGGATTCTTCCCTTTTCAACATCTTGGAATGTTCTACAATATAGGAATAAGCTTTTTGAAGTTTAGTTGATTCTGGTGTGAAACCATCTCATCCAGGATTTTTGTTCATTTTGATTTTGTGCTTTATATTGGTCTGTTCTAGGTTTTGTGGTGGTGAAGGTAGTATGATTCTAGCAATTTGTGCATTTCCTCCACATATTCAAATTTTTTGGCATTGAGATTTGACTTTTTTTAATCTACTCTTTTACCCAGCTTTCCTTTAGCTATAGGTTGTTAATTTTTCATATTTTTGCATGGAGATAAATCTTTCTGTTGGCATTGAGTTCTACTTTTATTCTCTTGTATTGCATAAAGATATAATATATAATATCGATTTTCTAAATTTGTTGAGGCATGATTTGTGTCCTAGGATATGATTGATCTTGGACAATGATCCATCAGCTTATCAGAAGAAAGTATATTCAGTAGTTTTGGGGTGAAATGTTATATATGTCTGTTAAGCCCATTTTTTTCTAGAGTTGTGTTCATGCCCATCATTTCATTATTTTGTTTCTGCTTGGATGATCTGCCCATTTCTGTTAGTAGAGTATTGAAGCCTCTGGCCATTATGGTGTTATGATTATTGTATTGTTCAGACAAAGTAGAGTTCATTTTATAATATGGAAATGTTTATATTGGTGTATTAATATTTAGGATTGAAATGTCTTCTTTTTTTGTTCCTATGACCTTTATATACTGTTATTCTTTGTCTTAATTAATTTTTGTTGCTTTAAAGTCAGTTGTATCTGCAAAAAGGATTGCAAATTTTCTTTTTGTTTCTGTTTCCTGAAATATTGTTTTCCAACACTCATCCTGAACCTTGATTTGTCCTTGAGTGTTAGGTGTATTTCCTGAAGACAGCATATTTTTGGCTTATTCTTTTTTATCTAATCAGCCAACTTGTGCCTCTTCAGTGTGGGAATTCAGGCTGTTCACATTTATTTCTAGAATTGGTTAGTAGGATCAAAATCTTTTTGTCTTATGTGGTGATTTGTTGACTTATTTTATCACTTGGGCCATGGTGGAAGCTAAGTTTTGTCCTTTAGTGTCCAAACATCTTTGGCAGTGGTCCATTATATTGGTTTGTGTATAGTTCAGGTCTGAGTACTTCCTGTAGGGGTGGTCTTCTAGGGGCAAATTTCCTCAATGTTTAGTAAAAGATTTTATTTCTCCATCAAATATGAACCTTCGGTTTGCAGAATACAGAATTCAAGGCTGGAAGTTGCTTTGTCTAAGTTGCTTTTGGCTTGTGAAGTTTCAACTGACAGGTCAGCTGTCACCCTGATGGGTTTGCCATTGTAGGTCAGCTGCTCCTTATTCTTGGATACTTACAAAGTTTTTATCTTTGATTTTGACTTGGACAGGTTAATTAAAATATGTCTAGGAGATGCTTTCTTTGCATAGATTTGCCCTGTCATTCACTATTTATCTAGCAGGTGTATGTTGAAATTTTTGGCAATGTTTGGGAAATTTTTATCTGTAACGTCATCAAGTAGGTCTTCCATACCTTGGTATTCTCTTTTTTTTTCTTCAGGTATACCTATTATTTGTGTGTTTGCATTGTTCGTATAGTCCCATAATTCTTTAAAAAATTGCTCTGCTTTTGCTCCCTTCTTTTCTGCTTCTTTACAAGACTGGATTAGCTTAATAGCTTGTGTTCAAGCTCTGAGATTCTTTCTTTTCCATGCTTTAATCTGTTGTTGAAATTTTCCATATGTTTTGAAACTCTCTTAATGGGTTCTTCAATTCTTCAAGCTCTGTTGTATCCTTTCTAATTTTGTCTGTATCCTTGGAGACTTTGTCTTGTTTTTCATTCATTTCTTGGGTAATTTTTAGATTTCCTTTTGCTGGTTTTCAATTTTCCCTTCAATTACCTTCATTTTTGCCACTCATAATCTGAATTCTCTTTCTGTCATTTCCACAATTTCTTTATTGTCCTGATCTTCTGTCACAGCTACATTTTGATCCCTTGGGGGAGTCAATCTATTCTGATTATTCATGTTACCAGTGTGTTTTTTCTGCTTCCTCCCCATGTGTGGTTTCTTCTCTATTTCCTTCCCCTATTTACTTCTCTCACTTCTTCCTTCCCCTTGATCTTTGCCTCAGGTTTTGAGGTTAAAATGGCCCTTTGGTACAGGGCAGGAAAGGAGAGAAAAGAAAAGAGGATGGAAAAGAAAGAAAAAAAAATAATGATGATGATGAGGAAAGTTAAAGAAAAATAAAGGAATAGGAAAAATTGGAGGAGAAAAAATAATAAAACATATATCTGTTGTTAAATTAATCCTCTTTGGTGCTCTTGAAGTGACATCAATGAAGAAAGGAAAAGGGAAAGATAAAAAAATTTTGATTGTATATTATTATTTACTTAGGTGTTTATGAGAGTTAAAAACTTTTTAGCAAGACACTAGGTGGTACTCTAGGCAAAAAAGCATAGTTACTTCTGGCTGTACTCGTTGCCAAGGGATCAGTTTCTGTTTTCCTGTTTTATTTTGGGAGGAGAAGCTGCTTGAGTGTGGAAGCCCTGAAGGGGTGGTGCCACAGACCTGGAGTGTATACCAGAAGCTCTAGGGCATCACAGCCCAGCTCTGTGACCTGTCAGGGTGCCATGTGACCTTTCAGAGGTAGGGTTTGTGCCTCAGATTCAAATGATACCCAAAGATCAAAAGGAGGTCCACAGGGTAGGTTTGCTCCCTGCAAGACCAACAGAATGGTGATTATGTGAGCTTGGGAGTTGGAACCAAAGCTGGCCACATAGCTGGTTCCTGGAAAATTAGGCCAAGCTGGTCCCACACAGGTGTAAGCTGACTCAGGCCCTGAGCAATCTCCCTGCTATCTCTGCGTCTTGCTGAAGTGTGATGGCAGGGTGGTGTCTCCCTAATACCTTCCAAGCACCCTGGTTCCCTGCTGACCAGATTCCATGCTCAGACCTACCTGCACTCAGCACAGGGGAGTGCCTGGTTGCCAGCCACTGGGTCTGTTCCAAAGAAGCAGTGGGGCAGTTCACACTCACTCCAGCCCTTCTCAAAGAGCCACCTGCTATGGCCCCAACAGTCTTGTGGCTTCTCAATTCCCCCTCTCTGTCCATAGCGACAGGCTCACCCAGAAGTAGGATCAGTCCTCAGTCTACCCCCACAGGGTCTGTGGGATGTAATGGAGACTCTCTGGCTTCCTTAATCCCCCTAGGAATTCCATGTTATGGTTCTGTCCCTGGGTCACCATGATCCCCTGTACCTGCTTTTCATAGTGGACTCCCTACTTCTTATCTTTTCTGTTCCTGGTATCCCATGCTATCACTTTGTGGCTTCCCAATGCTGCTTCTGGGTGGGAGGATACAGATGGAGGCAGCTGATCCTGCCTCTTCCTGACCTTCCTGAGAGAAGCTGGTGAGAAGACATCATTAAACCACTATCTTGGATCCCCTCTAAAAATATTTTTAAATATTAAAATATGTATCTTTACTGATTATTGGAAATGTATAAAAGAAATGGCATAAGGATGCAAATAGGGTAATCTTTAATTTAAAAATCATAATTTTACTACTTGGAGATAAATTCTAATGTCTATTTCCTTTGATTTATATGAAAACTCAGAAGCACACATTTCTTTCATACATGGTTCAGATTATTTATAGATAAATAATGAATTTTTTTGTGGTTTTTCACTTTTCATTAAACCCTTAACAATTTTTTTGAGTTATTAAATGTTTTTAAAAGATAATTTAACAAATGATATAACATAATGTTGTTGTGACTGGAATTATTTAGTGTTTTCACTATTATTGAACATTTCAGTGTTGCTATTATGAATAAAACTGCACTTAGTGTCTTTGTATATAAATTTTTGTCTTCATTTTTCCTCATTTACTGATGACATTGTTCGTAGAAGTGAAATTACAATTTCAAAGGATCTGGATTTCTTTTTCTTTTGTACTTCTTAAAGTGTACTGATAATTGTTTTTGAAAATGATTGAACCAATTTAAACTTCTACATATACTGTAGGAAATCACTGGAAACTCATGTATATTGAAAATAATCACTATTGGAATCTTCCTTTGTCCCGTCCCGCGGGACGCGGTTATTCGTGGGGGCGAGGGGGACCGAGCCTGAAAAAGAATGGACGAGAAAGAGAGAACTAGACCAAGCAGGTTTCTTGTCAAGGTCTGTTTAATGGCGGCGGAAAGCCAGTTTTTAAAGCTTACAAGTAAGTAGGGGGAGGAAGGGGCGGGATATAAGGGGGTGTGTTGTTTGCTGATAGGCAGGTTTGAAGTTCCGGCTATTAGCTGGTTACGCGGGTGCGGGAACGGGCGCCTACCTTTTGTGTGCAGGCGCGGGGGCAGGTGCCATTTTAAGCTTCAGCATGGAATTAACTTTTGTGCCGGTAGGAAAGCTAGGCCAACAGGAAGTTGTGGTTTGGGCTGCAACAGGGAGTGTGCAAGGGAGGGGAGGGGTCA
>CAUYON010011294.1:0-12468 GCA_963573935.1 Arctocebus calabarensis
ATTTCTTATTTGTTAAAGGTGCCACTCAATATAATGAGATTTCAATTGTTAATATTTATCCGCCCAACCAGACTGTGCCTCAATTTATAAGAAAAACTCTAATAGACATGAGTAACTTGATTTCCTCCAGCTCCATAGTAGGTTGGAGATTTTAATACTCCTTTAGCAGTGTTGGATAGATCCTCCAAAAAGAAGCTAAGTAAAGAAATTTTAGATTTAAACTTAACCATTCAACAACTGGGATTTAACAGACATCTACAGAACATTTCATCCTAATAAAATTGAATATACATTCTTCTTATCACCCCACGGAACATACTCAAAAATAGATCACATCTTAGGTCACAAGTCTAATCTCAGCAAATTTAAAAGAATAGAAATTATTCCTTGCATCTTCTTGGACCATCATGGAATAAAAGTTGAACTCAATAACAACAGGAATCTGCATACTCATACAAAAATATGGAAGCTAAATAACCTTATGCTGAAGGACAGCTGGGTAATAGATGAGATTAAGAAGGAAATTACCAAATTTTTGGAACAAAATGACAATAAAGACACAAATTATCAGAACCTTTGGGATACTACAAAGGCAGTCCTGAGAGGGAAATTTATAGCACTGCAAGCCTTCCTCAAGAGAATGGAAAGAGAGGAAGTTAACAACTTAATGGGACATCTCAAGCAACTGGAGAGGGAAGAACATTCCAACCCTAAACCCAGCAGAAGAAAATAAATAACCAAAATTAGAGCAGAATTAAATGAAATCAAAAACAAAAGAATTATACAACAAATCAACAAATCAAAAAGTTGTTTTTTTAAAAGGTCAATAAAATAGATAAACCTTTGGCTAACCTAATCAGGAAAAAAAGAGTAAAATCTCTAATCTCAGCAATCAGAAATGGTAAAGACGAAATAACAACAGACTCCTCAGAAATTCAAAAAATCCGTAACGAATATTACAAGAAACTTTACTCTCAGAAATATGAAAATCTGAAGGAAATTGACCAATACTTGGAAGCACACCACCTACCAAGACTTAGCCAGAATGCAGTGGAAATGTTGAACAGGCCTATATCAAGTTCTGAAATAGCACCAACTATACAAAATCTCCCTAAAAAGCATAGCCTGGGACCAGATGGCTTCACATCAAATTCTACCAAACCTTTAAAGAAGAACTAGTACCTATATTACTAAACCTCTTCCAAAATATAGAAAAAGAAGGAATACTACCCAACACATTCTATGAAGCAAATATCACCTTGATCCCTAAACTAGGGAGAGACCCAACAAGATAAGAAAACTATAGACCAATATCACTAATGAATATTGATGCAAAAATATTTAACAAGATACTAACAAACAGAATCCAACAACACATCAAACAAATTATACACCATGACCAAATGGGCTTTATCCCAGGGTCTCAAGGCTTGTTCAATATACGTAAATCTATAAATGTAATCCAGCACATAAAACAAATTAAAAAATAAAGACCATATAAAAAAAAAAAAAAAAGAAGAGTCCTTTCCTCTATCTGCATAAAACCTGAGTAACCTGATTGGGAATAAAATGGGGTTGCTGACTTTCTTTTCTGAATACTAACAGACCTGGACCCAAATCATTTAAAACACAATACCTGGCCCAGGAGTGGTGGCTCATGCCTGTATTGCTAGCACTTTATGAGGCCAAAGAGGGTGGATTGCTTGAGGTCAGGAGTTTGACACTGAGCAAGAGTGAGACCCTGGATAGAACTCCATATTGGCTCCTAGTCATCTAGGAGGCAGAACCTGCAGGCAGGCTTCTGTACAACTCGGGAAATTCCTGACTATGCCCTAAAGATGGATTACTGCCTCCAGATGGTCTGTTAAAGGTCAAGCATTGTAGCTGCTTGATCCCCGTGTTATTGGTTAAGAAGTAAACATCTTAACACCAGGTGGTTAGGGCCTGGATCTTGGGGTTTGGGTTAATAGATTATTGATTTATGATGTGTATGTGCAGTACTGCCTATATAAGTTCTGGTAAGATAAAGATTTTTTGCTACTTGCCTAAGAGAGCTTTAGCCTCCCTTATTCTCTGATATTTCAAAAGCAATTTTAGCCTCTGCAATGCTGCTTCACACATCTTTCACACAACAGTTAGTTTTTCCATGATCCTTACAATGGATTAAGGCTTGCCATACTTGTGAAATAGTGTAGGGGGAAATCCGGTCCCCCTGCAGAGTGTTAAAATACACAGGTGGGATTTAGGCTGAAAGGGATCTAAAGCCTTGCACTCCTAGGTTAGAAAAACAAAATCCAACTCCAATTTACTCTTATAAGGTACCTATTGTGATAGGGCCAAATGTAGGACCCAAACAAATAGAGCCATTCTTTCTAGGAAGGAGTGAGTCTGCCCAGGAAGGAATGAGTCTGCCAATCTCCACCCTGCCAACTCTTATATTTCTACCCTGCCTTAACCCACCTGCTGAGTTCTTTTTCAAACTCATTCCACTCACACCTGATTGATCAAAAGCCATGTTGCCGGCTTAGTGCCTGTGGCTCAACGGACTAGGGTGCCAACCAGGTACACCTGAGCTGGCAGGTTCAAATCCAGCCCGGGCCCACCAAACAATGATGGCTGCAACCAAAAAATGACTGGGCGTTGTGGCGGGGCCTGTAGTCCCAGCTATTTGGGAGGCAGAGGCAGGAGACTTGCTTGAGTCCAGGAGTTGGAGGTTGCTGTGAGCTGTGATGCCATAGCACTCTATCCAGGGTGACCGCTTGTGGTTCTGTCTAAAAAAAAAAAAAAAAAAAAAAAAAAAGCCATATTTCCTGCACAGAATCTGGACTCTGTTTCCTTTCATTCATGTCTTGGAATAACCTTTCATTTTTGGTCCCAAGCCTCTCAGAGTGTTAGAGTGGTTGGTCTTATAGTGAAAAAAATACAAAAATTAGAGAGGAGGTAGTAGAAAGATTGGTGTGCTCCCACTTAATGGACACAATGTAAGGGTGTATGGCAGATGTATCCTGGGTGAGGGGCACATCTGCAACAGGGACTTGACCACAAGACCCAATGTCATCTAATCATTTCTACCCTCATATTAATTTGAAATTTACCCAAAAAGTGGAGATGCAAAAATAAAACAATTGAAAAGTATGCACATTGGTTAACTATTTGGGGGCAGCGTCTCCCTCTATTGCCCCAGACTGTAAGGACCAAGTTGACTCCATTTTATTAAAACTAACTCCATCTTGCCCCTCAGCCTTCATTTTGCAGCTGCATACCAAAGGCATTAGGCAACTTGCTTTCTCCCCCCTACCCCTACTCTGAGCGATAGCAGCACTCTCCTAGACAGCCAAGGACAAGTGCTCAGTCCCTCAGACCCCCTATCAGCTCATCCCCTCCCTTTTTCCTTTCTGAACCCTTAAAATCTCCCTCCTTTTTGAGGTCGGAGCTTCTTGACTCTCCTGCTGTGCCAGGACTGAGAAGCCCAGGATCAAGCATGTAAATAAACAACCTCTTGCTTTTGCATCAGACTTGGTCTCTGGGTGATTTGTGTAGGGGGACCCGTGAGTTAGGCACAACATTTGGGGGCTCGTCTGGGATACCCCCCCAAAATCACCGAGTACCTGCTCCAGAGGGAAGTGTGTGTATGCCGGCATTTGTCTTGTACTGTTCTGTGTTGGTTTCAGTAGTTGAATCTGTAGTCAGGACGTGGAATCCCCAGCAGAGTAGAAGAGGGAACACCCCGTGGATGGGGGACTGGGACATGGAATTCCCAGTCCCTGGTCAAGAAGACCAGGTGATCCTTCTGGTTAAGAGACAAGGCGGGTTGTGACCACTGAACGGGGTTACACCGTTGTCTCATTTTTAGTTTTGCCTGAAAACCCACAAGGGCAGGCTTCTGTTTTCTAGAGGAATCTTGTGTGTTATTTGTTTTGTTTGTGTTTTATTGTATTTAGAAGGCAACATGGGACAGCCACAGGTGACCCCTCTCTCTCTGACTTTGGCTTATTTCCAGGACTTCAAAGACAAAGCTGGAGAGTATGGCTTTAATGTGTCCAGAAGTAAACTTGTGGCTTTTTGCAGAAATGAAAGGCTGGTATTCCATGTTGAATGGCCACCAGAGGGCACCTTTCATCTCCCCATTATCTTTCAGGTCAAAGATATAGTCTATCAATCCAGTACCGGGCACCTGGACCAGATCCCATATATAACTGCTTGGCAGGACCTTGTGGAGGTTAAAACCCCTTCTTCCTCCATCAGGCAAGGAAGTGTCCAAACTCCTAGCCTTTAAAGAGAAAAAGGAAAAGTCTCCTGAACCCACTGCCTCTCCCCCATCCTCCAAGAAGGAACTGATCCAGAAGTGCTCTTCCCCCACCATCATGCCTCACCTTGGGGGGCACCTGTTTCTCAGTCTGCCAGGCAGCAAGGCCACTCCAGCCCCAGGTCCAGGGGGTAGGCTCCAGAGCCCACCTCACACCCATTGTAGAGCCCAGTGCGACCCGACGGCAAACTCCACAGTGTTGCCCCTCCGCGCTGTGGCCCCCCCAATGAAGTGGACCCCCCGAACCAGGAACACCACTATTGCCCTTCGCCACAAGTGATCTCTATAATTGGAAAATGCAGAACCCTAAGTTCTCTGACAAACCTACTGCCTTGATTGACCTCTTAGACTCAAATCTTTTTACCCACCAGCCTACTTAGGACGATTGCCAGAAGTTTTTACAGGTCCCATTCACCACTGAGAAGCAGAACCACATCTTGGCTGAGGCCAGGAAGGCTGTCGAGGGTCCAGACGGGAACCCCACCACCAATCAGGCTCTCATATATGCAGCCTTTCCCCTCACGTGCCCCGAGTAGAATTTTAATATGGGAGCAGGTCAGATAAGACTCCAAGCCTACAGCCGGAGTCTAATGAGGGGGTCTCTGAAAAGTGGAAAGAAAGCTGACTAATCTGGCCAAGGTAGGTAATGTACAACAGGAAAAGGTAGAATCCCCAGCAGCTTTCTTAGAGAAGATAATAGAGGCATTCCGCATGCACATGCCCCTTAACCCTGAGGCTAAAAAGAATAAAGCAGCAGTTGTCATGTTCTTTGTTAATCAGTCAGCTCCAGACATTAAGCACAAGCTGCAGAGAATAGATAGACTAGGTGAGAAGTCTTTGCAGGACCTCCTAAAAGTTGCTGAAAAAGTCTACAACAACCGTAAGATCTCCAAAGAAATGCAAACGAAGGCTGCTAGAAAGCAGACCCCCAAATTAGCCAGGATCCTCCTAGCCTCCATGGCCATGACCTCTGAAGAAAGAAAAAGACAACAGCACCAACTGGCGGTAGGAAGTAAGGAAGGCTAAGACCAATACATTCTATTTTGTAAGGAATATGGACACTAGGCCCGTGAATGCCCCAATAAACCATCTCCCAGACCTTCATGCCCCCCCCCTCAGTGCCAGTTCTGGAACTGAGCAGGCTCAAAGGGTAGGGGAGGTCCAAGGCTCATCACCCCTCCTCAAGCCCTGGGTAACTCTCAGAGTGGAGGGGACCCCAATACATTTCCTAGTAGATACTGAGGCCCAGCATTCAGTCCTGACTCAGGACCACGGCTCTATGAATACCCAAAAATCATAGGTCCAGGGGGCCACAGGTATCAAACAATACTCATAGACTACCCAAAGAACTGTACATGTAAGCATAAGCCAGGTATCCCATGCATTTATAGTCATCCCAGACTGCCCCAACCCCCTCCTCAGGCGGGACCTCCTGACCAAGGTAAGGGCTCATATCATCTTTAAAGATGAAGGACCTCTTATCACAGACCAGCATAGAAGCCCCATACAAGTACTCACTCTTCAACTTGAAGATGAGTACAGGCTGCACCAAGGCCAACAGCCAACAGATGTTACTGTATGGCTGAAAACCTGCCCTCTTGCTTAGGCTGACTGGAGGAGTGGGACTATCTGCCCACTGACCACCAGTCATCATAAAGCTCAAGCCAATGGCTGACCCCGTACAGGTGCAGCATTATCCCATGTCCCAAGAGAACCAGCAGGGCATCATGCCTCACATTCAGAGGCTTTTTAAGAGTGGGATACTAGTACCCTGTCAATCTGCATAGATTGTAAAGAAGCCATTAACTAATGACTAGACCAGTCCAGGATTTGAGAAAAGTCAACAGGTACTAGACATCCACCCCACTGTCCCAAACCCTTATACACTATTGAGTGCTCTCATCCAAAATTGAGTATAGTACACTGTCCTCAATTTAAAAGATGCTTTCTTCAGCCTCCCATTGGCCCCCCAAAGCCAGGCAATGTTTGCCTTTGAGTGGAATGATGACGAGCAAGGAATCCATAGTCAGCTTACCTGGACTCGGCTGCCACAAGGGTTTAAGAACTCCCCCACCATCTTTGATGAAGCCTTACATGAAGACCTGAGTGAATACCAGCAGCAACACCCTGACCTGACTCTTTTACAGTATGTAGATGACATTCTAATCGCAGCCGCAACAGAGGCAGAGTGCCACCAAGGCACCCAGGACTTGCTGACTGCACTAGGAGCTCTGGGGTACCTGGCCTCTGCCAAGAAGGCTCAGATCTGTCAACAAACTGTGAATTATCTAGGTTACATCCTTAAATATAGGCAGAGGTGGCTGTCCCAAGCAAGGAAAGAGACAGTTCTGACACCACCACCACCACCACCACCACCCCCCCACCCCGGCCCCGACCACACAGCAGGAGGTGCGGGAGTTCCTTGAGTCAGCTAGGTTCTGCCGCCTGTAGATTCTGGGGTTCACAGAGATAGCAAAGCCCCTCTATGAGGCCACCTGAGACAGCTTGCCTTTCCAGTAGACTACAGAACAAGAAGAAGCCTTCCAGGCTCTAAAAGAAGCCTTGCTCTCGGCCCCAGCCCTAGGACTCCCAGATATTACTAAGGCCTTTCATCTTTATGTAGATGAACACAAAGGCATAGCAAAAAGGGTGTTTGCCCAGTCGCTTAGTCCCTAGACCCAGCCAGTCACTTACCTGTCAAAAAAATTAGATCCTGTGGTGGTAGGCTGGCCCCCATGCCTACGCATCATTGTGGCTACTTCGTTGCTGGTTAAAGATGCAGATAAATTGACTTTAAGGCAGGAGCTATTAATTATGACCCCTCATGCCATTGAGAGAGTCCTCAAACAGCCACCGGATTGGTAGGTTAGCAATGCCCAGCTCACCCACTACGAAGGCCTTCTGCTGAACCCTCCATGAATCCGATTCCTGCCAAAGACCTCTCTCAATTCAGCAACCCTATTGCCAGATCTGGACCTAGATGTCCCCCTACATGACTGTGTTGACATCCAGGCCCACATCCACAGCATAGCCAGGATCTTATAGACCAGCCTCTCCCTGATGCAGAAGCTACCTGGTACACAGATAGGAGCAGTTACATACAAGATGGATGCAGGTACGTAAAGGCAGCAGTAGTGTCTGAGACTGAGACTCTTTAGGCAGAGCTCCTCCTGGCAGGGACATCAGCCCAAAAGGCTGAGCTCATAGCCCTAACACAAGCTATGACCTTACGAAAAGGACTGAGACTTAACATCTATACTGATAGCCGAAATGCCTTTGCCACTGCTCACATTCATGGGGCAATCTACCAGGAGAGAGGGCTCCTCATGGCAGACGGAAAGACTATCAAAAATAAAGAAAAAATACTTAACCTCCTAAAAGCCTTATGGCTTCCCCAGAAGCTAGCCATCATCCATTGCCCTGGCCATCAGTGGGGCGATTCCCCTGTGGCCAAAGGCAACCGGCGGGCTGACCAGGTCGCCAAGACTATAGCCACTTCAGTTACCCAAGAGCTTCCTACTACCACATAGCCAGATCCTGGACCCCCAACACTCCCACCATCCCTGGAGTACACTCCGGAGGACTTACAATGGATAAAGCAAATCCCACAGCACACTCCCCTGAGAAGGACGATGGATGGTACATCACCTACGATAGTAAAGTGCTTGTGCCAGTAAAACTGGGACAGTAAATCCTTCATAGGATCCACTCCTCCACCCTCCTAAGGTTGTGCAAGATGAAAGACTTACTGAGCCACACCAAAATCAAGATACAAAACCAGAATACAAAAATTGATGAAGTCATAGCATCATGCAAAGTGTGTATTATGACTAACAGTGTATCTAGCCCCCACAATCCAGGGTCCAAGGAGCATAGAACGGAGCCAGGTGCGTACTAGGAAGTAGACTTTACTGAAGTTAAGCCTGGTAAATATAGATACAAATAGTTATTGTATTCATAGATACATTCTCAGGATAAATAAAAGCATTTCCTACAAAAAACAAAACAGCACAGGTAGTAGTAAAGAAGATACTGGAATGCCTAAGTTTAAGATTCTTAATCAAATAGGGTCAGATAATGGCCCAGCCTTTACTTCTCAGATAGTGCAGAGTCTAACCGAAGCCTTGGGGACTAATTAGAAATTGCATTGTACTTATCGACCGCAAAGTTCAGGACAGGTAGAGCGGATGAACCACACTCTAAAACAGACCCTGACTAAATTAATCATAGAGACTGGTGGTGACTAGGTGTCTCTCCTCCCCTTTGCCCTGTACAGGGTGTGAAACTCACCCTACTTAATAGGAAAAACTCCCTATAAAATTCTCTTTGAGAGACAACCCCCTATAATCCCCAAGTTGCACTGCAATGCCCTCATTTCAGAGAACCCAGATTTTAAAGCATAGAAAGATTATGCAGTAACTTTGCATTTTTATCAAAATGCACAATCAGCTGATTAAGAGAAACTCATAGCCCTCTACAGCTCAGGACCTGTCCCTAACCCACACGCTTTCCAGCCTGGAGACTGAGTGTACGTGAAATGTCATTGGCAAGAGGCGCTGAGCCCCAGTGGAAAGGCCCATACACCATGGCCCTTGTCACCTCCACCGCACTCAAGGTTGATGGCATCACCTCCTGGATACATCACACGCACGTTCACCTGGCCAATCTATTTGCTATCAAAGAGGACTCCGCCCCCCAGTAGAAAATCCAACGAGATCCTGATAACCCACTGAGGCTCAAACTGCAGAAATGCCAGGATCCCCTGATGCCACCGTATGTGTACCACTTACTGACTTATTCTGCCTTGCTGATTATACCCCTCACAGCTAACCTTCATCACCCTGTTAAAATAACATGGCTAGTTACTGATGCTAGCACAAGGACAGTGCTCAACCAGACCTCTGGAGTTCACCCTAAAGGTACTTGGTTCCCGGAGCTCTTAGTCGACCTATATGATCTGGTAAGAATTAAACCCCGCCCCTCAGGGTAGCAGTCATACTGGTCCAGAAATACTCTAACCAGGTACTTTTATGTCTGCCCTGGTCACCTTCCTAATAAGTGTAGAGGAACAAGTTCATATTTCTGTAACTCATAGAACTGTGTTTCCACTGGGCAAATATGGTAGAATCCCCCGAGACAAAGAGACTTGATCCAAGTAAAGAAAAAAGGTGCTTGGAAGGGGCACACCTATGAAAAAGGCCCCAAACCTGACACAGTTAGTATCACTTTTACGGAAAAAAGAAAGCAGATGCTGGATTAGGAACTCGGCAGATAGTAAGTTGTGAGACTATATGACATGCAAGGCAAAGACCCGGGTAATGTTTTCCAACTCAAAATCTCATACACCCCTGTTAATAATAAGCCTGCTGCAGTAGGCCCCAATATAGTACTTAAGCCTCTCCCTATAGTTACCCCTGAGCTCCATGGCTCCTCTGGCTCCCTGGACCAAGCACTCAGTACCCAAAGTCTTACTCTAAAGCCCACACCTGTGCCTACCACCGAACCCGATCCACTTTAGAAATTGATCATTGCCACATACCAGCTCTTAAATGCTTCTAGACCAGACCTTACTAAGTCCTGTTAATTATGTATAGAAGCCAGACCCCCATACTATGAAAGAATTGCCTTAATAAGTAAACCTAGAATCAGCTCCCAGGCTAGTGACTGCCACTGGCAACAGTCTAGGTCCCATGTCACCTTACAGTCTGTTATAGGACAAGGAACCTATATGAGTCAGACACCCCCCCACTACTAGCACCTATGTAATCAAACTCTCACTTAGAATAGGACTAGATATGTAATTCCCACCAACAATTCCTAGTAGGCTTGCTCACCTACTCACTCCGTGAGGGCTCACTCTGTGTCTATATAGAGCAGTCCTTAAATTAACCTGGGACTTTTATGTCTTAATGCAGCTCATCCCCAAGCTAGTTTACCATTCAGAAGAGGACTTATATCAAGCATACGAGTCAGCTACAGGCACACTTACAAGAACCAAGAAAGAACCAGTCACAGCAATAACTCTAGTCATGCTCATAGGACTAGGTATAGCACTAGTCCTAGGAGCAGGCACAGGAATCTCTTCCCTAGTCCTACAAGACAAGAACTACAGAGCTCTGCGTGCTGCAATAGACTTAGAAATAGAAAAAATAAAAAACTCCATCTCCCACCTCCAAAAGTCCTTAACTTCCCTCTTGAAAGTAGTCCTCCCGAACAGACGGAGATTAAATTTACTCCACCTTCAACAAGGTAGATTATGTGCAGCCCTAAAAGAAAACTGCTGTTTTTATACTGACCACTCAAGAGTAGTCAAACAGTCCATAGAGTTAGTAAGAGAAGGTCTCCGCAAAAGAAAGCTCAAGTGGGAGCAGTCTCAGAGCTGGTTTGAATCTTTATTCAATGCATCCCCCTGGCTTATGACTTTAATTTCAACTATAGCGGGCCCACTTGTAATCCTATTACTGCTATTAACTTTTGGTCCCTGCATAATTAACAAATTACTGGCTTTCATCGGAGCTAGAGTTAATGCTATTCAATAAATAGTTTTACAGGCACAGTACACTCCCCTCAACACTGAAAGCACCAGCAATAGTTTTAAGTTAGAGTTCGTAAGACACACTGAAAACCCATGATTGGATCTTCTATGCACAAGAAAAAGGGAGAATGTAAGGACCAAGCTAACTCCATTTTATTAAAACTAACTCCATCTTGCCCCTAAGCCTTCATTTTGCAACTGCATACCAAAGGTGTTAGGCAACTTGCTTCCTCCCCCCGCCTCTGCTCTGAGAGATAGCAGCATTCTCCCAGACAGCCAAGGACAAGTGCTCAGTCCCCCAGCTCACCCCCTCCCTTTTTCCTTTCTGAACCCTTAAAACCTCCCTCCTTTTCGAGGTCGGGGCTTCTTGGCTCTCCTACTGTGCCAGGAACAAGAAGCCCAGGCTCGAGCATGTAAATAAACAACCTCTTGCTTTTACATCGAACTTGGTCTCTGGGTGATTTATGTAGAGGAACCTGCGAGTTAGGCACAACACTACAGTGCAGGAATGTCATAGCTCACAGCAACCTCCAACTCCTAAGCTCAAGCAGTCCTCTCACTTTAGCCTCAAAGTAGATGGGACTATTAATGTACTACCTGTGGGAGGAAATTTCTGAAAGATTACACCAACCTCCCACTAGGGTAAAGATGTTTAAACATGCTTCTTCATTGAAGAAGAAAGACATGGGAATTTAGACCATTTTCTTGGAGAACAAAAGAATGATTAGAGAGAATGAATGGACCAGGGAGAAAAAGAGGATCTTATAAATGATTGTTTTAGAAATCTGAATTAATCTGAGAGGCGAAAATTATATTGAGGAAAAAACCATCCTCCAAGAGTGATTGAATGTTTTAAGTGCAGCAGGTAAGGAAGAAACAGGAAAACAATGCAGAACAACTATTTTTGTTTTGGTAAGAAGCTTTGTTTGTTAGATAGGACATTTTATTTATTTATTTTTGAGACTCTCAAGTGGTTGGCCTGGGTAGAGTGCCATGGAGTCATACCTCACAGCAACCTGAAAATCCTGGGCTCACATGATTCTCTTGCCTCAGTCTCCCAAGTAGCTGGAACTACAGGTGCCTGACACAATTCCTGGGTATTTTTAGAGACAAAATCTCACTCTGGCTTAGGATGGTCTTGAACCTGTGAGCTCAGCCAATCCACCTGCCTTAGCCTCTCAAGTGCTCAGATTACAGGCATGAGCCACTGCACAGAGCTTGCCTCCAGTTTTTCTATTTTTTTTTTATAATTTTATTGAATCATAACTGTGTACATTGGTGCAATCATAGGGCACAATGTGCTTCATATACATTCAGAAATATTTTGATCGTACTGTTACAGATAGCCTTCATGACATCTTCCTGATCACTATATAAAGACATTGATACTCTACCTTTAATAAGTTTCACCAGTACCCTGCTAAGATGCACCGTAGGTGTGTTCCCACTAATTGCCCTCCACCCATCCTCCCCTCTCCCCTCCCCTCCCTTTCCCCTTTCCCTGTATTCTTGTGCTATAATTGGGTTTTAGCCTTCATGTGAAAGCTATAAATTAGCTCCATATTAGGGCTGAGTACATTGGATACTTTTTCTTCCATTCTTGAGATACTTTGCTAAGAAGAATATG
>CAUYON010011295.1:0-11043 GCA_963573935.1 Arctocebus calabarensis
CCTCCCAAGTAGCTGGGACTACAGGCGCCCACCACAATGCCCGGCTATTTTTTGGTTGCAGCCGTCATTGTTGTTTGGTGTGCCTGGGCCAGCTCAGGTGTACGTGGCTGGCCCCTTAGCCTGTTGAGCCACAGAGGCCGAGCCGAGAATTAATTTTTTTAAGATTTTTAAAAATTTATGATATGGCAACTTATGAAGAGCCATGAATTTTCAACAGAAAATTTGATCAATCACTTTCACCTAACACTGTGATGGTGTCTGTGAGTGGCAGAGTCAGCAGCAGCGCCTGTCTTCAAAGTAAAGAGGTCTTAAAAAAATAGAAGAAGTGGGCGGCGCCTGTGGCTCAGTGGGTAGGGCGCCAGCCCCATATACTGAGGGCAGCAGGTTCAAACCTGGCTCCAGCCAAAGTGCAACAAAAAATAGCCAGGCATTGTGGTGGGCGCCTATAGTCCCAAGCTACTCAGGAGGCTGAGGCAAGAGAATCACCTAAGCCCAGGAATTGGAGGTTGCTGTGAGCCTTAACGCCATGGCACTCTACCAAGGGCAATAAAGTGAGACTCTGTCTCTAAAAAAAATAGAAAAGGTTGCTTTTCATATGGCCATCTGTTGCTGGGCCGACACAAAGTTAACACTTTTCTGTAATTCTAGGGAACAGCACAGACCAGCTCTTCAGTCCACACTACAGAATCCAGAACAGCAGGTGCATGTGGAGCATTTCAGAGCAAACACCTTAGGACCTCTCCCTGACCAGAGCAAAGGACACCAGGCAAGGGACCGTGAAGGCCCCTCAGGGTGAAGGGAGGGCCTGCACCTGCTGAGTGCGCTAGGCAGCTGAGACCCTGAAGTGGCCTGAGGCGACATTACCTCTGGGACATCCCCAGCTGATGACAAGTCCTCATAGAGTCCCATGTTTTCTACAGAAACCTTCAGAGACAAGACAGAACAAGAATGTGAGGACAAGGACAACGCTATCCACCAGGACAGGCCCAGGGGAGCAGACATAGACAAAGCCGGACTTGCCTTGAGGTCAGCTAGGCGTGTCTTGGCCAGAGAGACATAGTCAGTAAGGAGAGATCGATATTTGTCTGGGACCAGCGGTGGGTGGAGAATGTGCACCTGGGGACAGACAGCATCAGTTCAGAGACCAGAGACCGTCAGGGTATTTTCAGCGAGGCAGCAGCTCACATCCAAGATGGACAGTGATGCTGAGTGGGACACAGTCCTTTAGTGAACAAGCAGCAAAATGAAACACCCCAGGTGGATCTTAAGATGTCCCAATGCAGTTTACCCTACAGTGCGTGTGAGGGCAATGGGTGAGGAATCTAGTGCCCCAGTTCCCACCAGGACACCTGCAGCCCCTGGCCCTGGCCAACACAGCACAGTGGAGCCAGCACTGACTCCAACTTGGATGGGTGGCAAAATCAATGAGCAGAAAGAGGGCACCCCCCAGAGGACCCCAAACACTCCTGACACATGTGTCTGAGTTCACAAGGAAGTCACGGGTTTGCGGAGGGAACAGCTCATGAGTGTGGGTGCCAGCTGTGCACATGCAGCAGTCAGGGTTAGCAGAGGCTGTGGGGAAGCCCCAGACACCATAATCACGTCCCCTTCACACATGGGCAGGAGGACAGGCCCAACCCCACCTCAGTGCAGCCTGACCTGCAGCCCTCGGCCATACACAGACCGAGTGAGGTCTGCTTTGCTTGTCTGTGGCATCAAACATCACAGATCTTTTCTTCTGCTCACTAGCTTTCGTTAGTGTTTGTGTATTTACGTGTGGCCCAGGACAGCTTGGATTCTTACAATGTGTAGAAAAAGGTTGGACATCCCTGCTTTAGCTAGAGTCATCTTTTTGTCTTGAAGAGCTAACTATAGCCACAATACAAGGCATTCCAGAAAGGGGTGCAAAGCTCTAGCCCCAACTGATGATAGGTACACCCACCCCTCAGTTGACACATTCCCTGAATGCAATGCGAATTCCTTAATTAAAAAAGGACAGAACTAAGGGATGGTGCCTGTGGCTCAAGGAGTAGGGTGCCAGTCCCATATACCCAGAGGTGGCGGGTTCAAACCCGACCTCAGCCAAAAACTGCCAAAAAAAAAAGAAAGACAGAACCAGGCTTCAGATCCTCCACCCCTCATAAGGAATGCTGAGTTACCTCATTAAAAAAAAAGTAAAGTATTTTTATTTTTTATTTTATTATTTTTTGTGCGATACAGCCTCACTAGAGCCCTTGATAGAATGCCGTGGCATAACAGCTCATACCAACCTCAAACTCCTGGGCTCAAGCAATTCTCTTGCCTCAGCCTCCCTTATTGCTGAGACTAAAGGCACCCACTACAACGCCCGGATATTTTTTTGTTTGTTTGTTTGTTTAGCAGGCTCAGGCCAGGTTAAAACCCACCAGCCCTGGTACATGTGGCCAGCACCCTAACTGCTGAGCTACGGGTGCGGGACCAATAAAACATTTTTAAATCATGAAATTAATACAGTCTTATTATAAAACCTCTAGCTGGGCTGGGTGGGATGGCACTTATAGTCCCAGCTACTCAGGAGACTGAGGCAGGAGGACTGCCTGAGCCCAAGAGGTTGAGGCTGCTGTGAACTGGGATGATACCATGGCACTCTACCCAGGGTGACAATGAGACTATGTCTCAAAAAAAATAAAAAACACATCTCAAGCTGTACACTATTGGGAGCCCCACTTCTTTCCTTCCAGTTCCAGAAATAAGGATGGTTTTGGGGAAAATCTTTCCAGACGTTTCTCCTCATATATACAAATTGTCAGGTGGCATTCATAGCTTAGTAGGTAGAGCACCAGCCACATACACTGAGGCTGGCGGGTTCGAACCTGGCTCAAGCCAGCTAAAAAAAAAAAATGACATCTGCAACAACAATAACAAAAAAACAGCCGGGAGTTACGGTGGGTATACTCCCAGCGACTTGGGAGGCCGAGGCACGCACTTTACCAAGGGCAACATAGTGAGACTCAGTCTCAAAAAAAATGAAATTAAATTAAATGAAAATGAAATGAAATGAGTCACTTTTTAAAGCAAAATGAGACCTGTTACACTCAGGTTGAATGATTTGAATGATTCAAATCATTCAAATGAATGATTTACTTGCCCTGCAGAGCCAGACACTGAGGACCTGTCTCCACACCGCTGAGACATGTCACTCCAGATGGCTGTCGACTGTTACCTGGCCACTACACTGATGTCCCCACCCACAACATTTGTGTCATTTCCCTGTGAACTGCGTGGGGGAGGAAGGGGCCCAGCTGAGGTTCAGGGCAGAGAGGAAGCTAGGGGATCCTCGAACAGAGAAGTGAGCAAAGCGCTAGGAGCCACAGGGCAGCAGCATCTCACCTGCATGTACCGGGGACCTTCGAAAGGCACGAGATCTGACAGGAATGTGAAGAGGAAGACCAGCGCCTTCTTGCTGCAGATGTGATAGCCTCGTGTGGTCCCAAAGGAGGCCTGTGAGGACAGGGGTGTGAGGGCCAAGGACAGCCAGGCAGGGTCAGGGCTGCTATGACAGTCTCCGTTTCATCACTAGAAAATTGCTACTATAACAGAGAAATGACCAATAGTGATTTTGGTTCATAATTTCAAAATGTCGTGCTAGGCTTTCAAGAGCTAAACTGAAAGTTTATGCAAAGGAAGAAAGTAAAGGCTCGGCGCCTGTGGGTCAATGGGCTGAGGCGCCAGCCACATGCACCTGAGCTGATGGGTTCGAATCCAGCCTGTGCCCGCCAAACAACGACGGCTGCAACCAAAAAAAAATGGCCAGGCGTTGTGGCAGGCACCTGTAGTCCCAGCTACCTGGGAGGCAGAGGCAGGAAACTCGCTTGAGCCCGGAACTGGAGGTTGCTGTGAGCTGTGATGCCACAGCACTCTATCCAGGGTGACAGCTTGAGGCTCTTTCTCAAAAAAAAAAAAGAAAGTAAAAACTAATTTGCTACAGAAACAGTAACTATAGCATCCTCCTGTGATCCTCATGTATAATTAGGAACTGCTTTAACAAAAGTTCTCCCCCCAAAATGTGTCCTCTTCATCCCCAGAAGCCGCTTTGAATACACCTTCATTCCTAAACTCATCCCTGAGTGGACTTGACCCTGCAGAGGCAGCTGCAGGAACACAGGCCAAGGCAAAGGCAGCTGTCCCCACAATGACATGGTGAGCTCACAGCATAATCGCAAAAGGCTAGCAGGCCTGGTGTCAACCCTTCCCAGAGCAGATGGGGCGGCCACAGGTGCTGCTACAAACCCTGTGGGTCAGGGCAAAATGGAGACTTCAATAAACACAGCCCCAAACACATCACAGCTGAACCTGGAGATAGGACGTGTACATGAGGGTCAAACGACTCACCCAGCACCACACACGCTCCTGCTGGGCTGGCCACATACGAGCAGACAGCACACTGCACAAGACACACACTCACTGCCCAGCAGGAAAAGCTGAGCTACAGCTTGGGCTGAAGGCCCACCTTGATCTTGAGCAGTGCCACATTCCCTCACAATCTATCAATTCTGTTGAGTGTTATTATGCAGACAGACGAAAAAAAAGTAAGATAAAAAGAGGAAAGGCTGATGACACCATAACATGCTCCTGAGTATGTAGAGAAACAAAGCTCAGACATCAGTGACGTGTCAAAGACTAGGAAAGCGAGCAGCTCAGTGCCTGTGAGTTAGAGACATAAGCTGGAGACTATGGTAGGGCATCCATGGCGGCGCACAATGATCCCATTCCATGGCTGTGCAAGTCTCCCACCTCAGGAACAGGGTTGCTGTTCACTTGACACTGAATGCTTCCCATGCTGGATGGGCAGAAATGCTGGATGTGGCAGAGACACATGTGTGCCAGGATGGGAACCCACACTCTACAGAGCATTCAGTAAAAACCTCAAGGACGCACACACCAGAGTGTACTCATAGCAGTCAGTTTTAGTTTCTCTTCAAGAGAAAAGCATGATATAATAAAAAGAAAAAAGCATTTCTTTCCATAATTAAAAAAAAATTACCTAACGACATAATGTGGTATGCTAAGAACTATATTACAACCCAAAGGGTTCAAATTAGCAATCACTTGGTCTATTTATATTAACATTTCTTTAAAAAAAAATTAAAACAAGGCCAGGAATAGTGGCTCACACCTGTAATCCCAGAACTCTGGGAGGCTGAGAAGGGTGGATCACCTGAGCTCCTGAGTTCAAGACCAACCTGAGCAAAAGAGTGAGACCCCCCGTCTCTACTGAAAACAGAAAAACTAAGCTGGACACAGTGGCTCAGGCCTGTAATCCCAGCACTCTGGGAGGCCAGGCGGGTGGATTGCCTGAGTTCACTGAGGTTTGAGACCAGCCTGAGCCAGAGTGAGACCCCTGTCTCTAAAAATAGCTGGGCATTGTGGTGGGTGCTTGTAGTCCCAGCTACTCTCGAGGATGAGGTAAAAGAATTGCTGGAACCCACAAGTTTGAGGTTGCTGTAAGCTATGATGATGCCACAGCCTCTACCCAAAGCAACAAAGTGAGACTCTGTCTAAAGAAAAAAAGAAAAAAAAATGAAAAAGACTAAAATTGCTATTCAAATTTCAAACATTAGGCTCAGCGCCTGTGGCTCAACGGGCTAAGGCGCTAGCCACGTACACCTGAGGTGGTGGGTTCGAATCCAGCCCGGGCCCACCAAACAACAGATGGCTGCAACCAAAAAATGGCCAGGTGTTATGGCGGGTACCTGTAGTCCCAGCTATTTGGGAGGCGGAGGCAAGAGACTCGCTTGAGCCCAGGAATTGGAGGTTGCTGTGAGCTGTGATGCCACAGCACTCTCTCCAGGTGACAGCTTGAGGCTCTGTCTCAAAAAAAAAAAAAAATTTCAAACATTAAATAACTATATATACATCAATAATAGTTATCCAAGTATACACTTAAATTGGGTACACTGTATTTAAATTATACTTCTAGGCCAGGTGCAGTGGAATAAAAATGAAAAATTGAGGCAAAAGGATCACTTGAGCCCAAGAGTTTGAGGTTGCTGTGAGCTATGATGCCACAGCACCTTACCAAGGGCAACAAAGTGAGAATCTGTCTCAAAAAAAAAAAAATTATACTTCTATACGGGTGCCTATCATAACACCCAATTAGTTTGTTGGGTTTTTTTTTTTTTCTATATTTAGTAGAGACAGAGTCTTGCTCTGCTCCAGCTGGTCTCCAACTCTGGAGCTCAGGTAATCCACCTGCCTCAGACTCCCAGACTACAGGCATGAGGCACTGCACACCACCAAAATGGTTGCTTGAAGGTAAAAGGAAAAGCAAACAAAACCACAACACTCTCCTAGACACAGGACTCCAGAAGTGTTCCTCTCCCAATGCTCTGTCACCCTGGGACAATGAAAACCCTGGAAGATACCTGATCTGAGACCCAGATCACTGGGTTGACTGCTGCCTTCCAGAGAAGTGACAGAGCATCCAGGACAGCAGACCAGGGGCATGTTAACGGCCCAGAGTCATGGCGGGTTCTGGAACAAAGGGTTCAGCACCTGGCTGTGCACAAAGCGAGCAACTCATGTCTGTGTTCAGGGGAGACCAGGTCACCTGGGCAGAGTTGGAGGAACCTAAGTTCCAATGAGAAGGCACTCCAGGGAAATCACGCACCTTCTCCCAGCTCACCTGCTAGGCAGCCCCCTCCTCAGAGGGCAAGGCCCTGCTGCCCTCTGAGTCTGGAGGGAGACAGATTCCCACAGAGAGCCAACTCGTGCCCACAGGGGGCAGCTGCAAGCCCAACACTGCCACAGGGTTCATTCTCCAAACAGCATCTGCCCAAGCTTCAGTGCTGATGCCCAAAAGACACCCTCAGCACAGCCCAGGGGTCCCCACCTCAGCTGCTCCTGAAGCCCTCCCAAGTGAGTACGATGCTCACGCAGGTTTGGGAGCAGCAGGCGAACTTCTGTCGGAGACACAGGTGCATTACAGGACACAGGGAGGACAATGCCTCTGGGAATGAGATTCTTACCAGAAAACAAGACTTGGTGTAAAAAAAAAAAAAAAAAAAGGAAAAAAAAAAGAGGGTGGTGCCTGTGGCTCAAAGGGGTAGGGTGCTGGCCCCACATGCCGGAACCCCGGCCAAAAACTGCAAAAAAAAAAAAAAAAAAAGAAGAAGAAAATAAGACTCAGCCGATTTTGCAGAAAAGTAGCAAGAGCACTTCTGCTCCCTTTTTCCTGACTGATTTTCTTTTCTTTCTTTCCTTTTTTTTTTGAGACAGAGCCTCAAGCTATCACCTTGGGTAGAGTGCAGTGGCATCACTGCTCACAGCAAGCTCCAATTCCTGGGCTCAAGCGAGTCTCTTGCCTCTGCCTTCCAAGTAGCTGGGACTACAGGCACCTGCCACAACGCCCAGTTATTTTATTAGTTGCAGCCATCATTGTTGTTCAGTGGGCCCTGGCTGGATTCGAACCCACCAGCTCAGGTGTATGTGGCTGGTGCTTTAGCCACTTGAGCCACAGGTGCCGAGCCAGTATCACTGATTTTCTTAAAAAAAAGAAAAGGAAGCTCCATCTGGGTCCAATGGCTCACGACTGTAATCCCAGCATGCTGGGAGGCTAAGGCAGGAAGACCAACCTGAGCAAGAGCAAGACTGTCATCTCTAAAAACAGCCAGGTGTTGTGGTGGGCGCCTATAGCCACCTCTCTCTGCATCTGAACCAGCATCAGACACTGCAGGGAGAAAAGAGTGATCCCCACAAAGCTCTGCTTTAAAGCTTCAGTGTGAAAACACTATCTTATATTTTTCCAGTAAGTGCAGCACCTCCTTGTGTGTCTACTTTCCTCCTGAGTAGTTCCAGATACTCGGGAGGCTGAGGCAAGAGGATCACATGAGCCCAAGAGTTTGAGGTTGCTGTGAGCTATAATGCCATGGCACTCTACCCAAGGCAACTGAGTGAGACTCTGTCTCTAGAAGAGAAAAATAAAAGAGCAAAGGAGGCTTAGTCAAGCAAGCTAATGTGAAAGGGCCCTGGCAGGAAGGACAGACCCCCGTGAGCCAGCTGGGAGAAAGCCATCAGACACCCATGCAGGTCCCCCCAAGGACAGGATGCAGATTCCCTGCCAACTCCAAGTGCTCTCCTGGCCGAGAGCACTGGGGAGGAGACTAAACGCTCTGACGCCAGGCTACAGAGAGAATCACTCTCTTACCTTGAACCAGTCTGCATAGGACAGAAATGCAGAGGGACCCTCCAGTGCAGCCTGGCGCACAACCAAGAACGCAGTGACCAGGCTGTCCAGGTGGAAGCTCTCGAATGCATGGGCCATCAGACAGGACACCCAACCTAGGGGAGAGCCAGGACTGTCACAGGCACCAGACGGAAATGAAAAGCTCTCCCCAATGTCAATTTTCAAAAGGCAACAGCTCTGCTCCCTGAGACTCAGCACCAGTGCACAGCACAGGTCTCAGAGAGGCAGTCGGGGCTGGTGAGTAACAGGGCTCTGGGCAGGTAGAAAAAGGGTTCACCATAAACACTCCACTGCAGTGGACAGGCCACCCTCACACCCTGACCAGTACCACCAGCCCCATGGAACACACCGCTGACCAGCTGCTGTGCTTCTGCAAAGCAGATGACCAGGGCAGACACACAGTGCAGCACACGCTGCCAGTTGACCTCCTGTGTTTCTAAGACTTCTTGCAAACGGCCAACCAACTCCTCCGGACTTAACACCACAAAGAGCTGAAACACAAGTACCATTCCCATTGATGTCATGCAAACCAGTGTCAGACAGAAGCCAATTTGTCACCTCCCTCGGCCCGCCATGGCCACCTCCCATGGGAAAGACTCAGAGGTGGTCAGCTGCAGGTCAGTATGGTACTTGTGTGACTGGAGAATTCACTCAGGGAGGAGTGCTCTGCCTAGCCTGGACAGCCACGGTCTCACTGAGACTGCAGAGCCCCCACATGGTACCCATGGGAGCCAGCTGGACAAAGACGGGGCCGCCAGGAGACATGGCCACACACGTGTGTGCAGCCCTCACCCACCCTGCGGTACAGAGTGCTCAGCAGAGGATGGGTCCGTGTGAAGCTCCACTCTCTCTGCATCTGAATGGCATCAGACACTGCAGGGAGAAAAGAGTGATCACCACAAAGCTCTGCTTTAAAGCTACAGTGTGAAAACACTATCTTATATTTTTTCAGTAAGTGCAGCACCTCCCTGTGTGTCTACTTTCCAAAGTATTGATCTCCTGTGCCTCTGGCCCCATTACTCACTGGTAACTCTTTGTCATAGTCCCTAAAAATACTTCCTGACTTATCAATTGCATTTTAACTTTGCTTCTTTTATTTTTATTTATTTATTTATTTTTGAGACAGAGCCTCAAGCTGTCACCCTGAATAGAGTGCTGTGACATCACAACTCACAACAACCTCCAATTCCTGGGCTCAAGAGAGTCTCCTGCCTCCGCCCCCCAAGTAGCTGGGACTACAGGCACCCGCCACAACGGGTTGTAGTTGTCATTGTTATTTGGCAGGCCCAGGCTGGATTCGACCCTGCCAGGTCCTGTGTATGTGGCTGACACCCTAGCCACTGAACTATAGGGGCCAAGCTTCTTTTTCTTTTTCTAAACAGATTTTTTGTTGTTGTTTTTTTGGAGTCAGAGTCTCACTCTGTCACCTGGCTAGAGGGCTGTGGTTTCAGTTTACAGCAACCTCAAACTCCTGGGCTCAAGTCATCCTCTTGCCTCAGCTTCCTGAGTAGCTGGGACTACAGGCACCTCCCACAACATCTGGCTAATTTTTCTATTTTTAGTAGAGATGGGGTCTTGCTCTGGCATGGGCCGGTCTCAAACTACTTGACTTCCAAGGGATCCACACGCCTCAGCCTTCCAAGTGCTGGGATTATAGGTATGAGCCACCATGCCCGACCTGACCAGATTTTTTTTTTTTTTTTTTTGCAGTTTTGGAGGGGGCCAGGCTTGAACCTGCCACCCCCAGTATATGGGGCCGGCACCCTACTTCTTGAGCCTATTTTTAAGAGATGAGGTCTTGCTCTGGCATGGGCCGGTCTCAAACTACTTGACTTCCAAGGGATCCACACGCCTCAGCCTCCCAAAGTGCTGGGATTATAGGTATGAGCCACCATGCCCGACCTGACCAGATTTTTTTTTTTTTTTTGCAGTTTTGGCGGGGGCCAGGCTTGAACCTGCCACCCCTGGTATATGGGGCCGTCACCCTACTTCTTGAGCCAGAGGCGCCGCCCTGAACAGATTTTTTTTTAAAAAACTGTTATTATACTGGCTTAGTGCCCATAGCACAGTGGTTATAGTGCCAGTGACATACACTGAAGCTGGCAGGTTCAAACCCAGGTTAAGCCAGCTAAACAACAATGACAACTGCAACAACAACAAAAAAATAGCCAGGCATTGTAGTTCCAGCTACTTGGGAGGCTGAGATAAGAGAATCTCTTAAGCCCAAGAATTGGAGGTTGCTGTGAGTTATGACAACATGGCACTCTACTGAGGGTGACAAATTGAGACTGTCTCAAAAAAAGAAAAAGTTATTATACTGTAAGTAGCATGATTCCTTTTTTTTTTTTTTTTTGCAGTTTTTGGCAGGGGCCAGGTTTGAACTTACCACCTCTGGCATATGGGGCCAGCACCCTACTCCCTGAGCCACAGGCGCCGCCCCTCATGATTCCATTTTAACATGTCGTTATATCATAAGCATTTACTGATAGACTTAGGTGGTTTTCTTATATTTCATGGGCATCTTCTGCCCAGGGGCACCCTGTTCCCCTGAATGCTACAGACTCTTCCCAAGTCTTTACCCTTTCTGATAAGGCTGAAATGAGGCTCGGCGCCTGTGGCTCAACGGGCTAAGGCGCCAGCCATGTACACTTGAGCTGGCGGGTTCGAATCCAGCCCCGGGCCCCGCCAAACAACAATGATGGCTGCAACCAAAAAATGGCCGGGCGTTGTGGTGGGCGCCTGTAGTCCCAGCTACTTGGGAGGCGGAGGCCTGAGACTCGCTTGAGCCCAGGAATTGGAGGTTGCTGTGAGCTATGATG